>AWOL01S0049225.1:77287-90672 GCA_000715115.1 Nicotiana otophora | reverse complement strand
GGGGGATGCACGCGACTCAGCAGTGCTAAGAAACAAAACTTAACAAAGAGTACTTGAGGATAAGAGTTCACTGTAGTGTAGAGGTATGACAGGAGGAGAGAGACCTGTGCTGAACAAATTATAATTTCCAGTAACCAAAGAGCCAAAATGATCATGAATGCACATAAAGAGTGATAGAGCTAACATATAAAGCAACAGGATCTATACAAGTAAGTTAAAATTCATTTCCAGGACAAACTCACAGTGAAGAATTAACCAACGTAATATACGGACTGAAATGAGACCAAACCAGGAAGAGGGGCAAGAAAGATAGAAATAGAAAATGAGATCGACTCCCAGCGTTCAAACTCCTTCACAAAACTTTAAATTGCAGGGTTCATAATACTACAAAATATACTTGCCTAAGAAAAGTATTTATTGTTCAAGCTGTACAATCTTTAACCAATATGTAAATTACTCCCATCCTAGCTCATGTACTGCCTATGCTAATAATCACATACATTGATGGCAATGGATTTTGAGAGTAGCCTCTCCAAACAAGGAGAAAAGCCAGCCTGATAAGCACGAAACGGTGTCGTCTATTTTTCTCCATTAGTTAAAAATATAAGCAGGAAATTGCTGAAGTCACATTAAGGGTATCTCATGACACCCAGAAAAGTTACCAACAAAACTTTGGTGCCTCAAGAAACAGTTCGCCCATAACAGACAGATGCAAGGTAAAGATTTTTTGCCCATTTCTCCTGCAGCGAGCAAAATCAATGGTTAACACTGTAACCAGGAGGCCAAAAAAATGAGAGAATGACAAAAGGAGTGGATCGTATTAAGAAAAGCATAATTGATTAAATAAACAACCTTGACATGAGTGCTAGGAAAAGCAGAAGTACGAAGTGTCTCTTGTGTTTCATCTGCAGGTTTCCTTCTTGGAACACTTAGAACAAGAGCAGCTTGATCCCATGTGGCTGCAGTCGATGTGATCCTATAACCAGCATCCCATCTCCTATGGATCCCTTCACTAGGATAGAGAAAATCTAATTCCACGACCTGCAAATTATATAAAGCATTAATATACCCAACTCCAAATTTGAAGAAAATAGCAAGTGACCCTATAAATAAATAAAATAAAAATAAAATCCATGATAAAAACCTGATCAGAGAACCCAGCCCCACGAGACATAACAATTGCCCATCTATTTCCTGCAGTTGCCATGGCAGTGACATAAAACCCCTCTTTCCATTTTTTGTTTATCCACTTGAATGGAAAAGACTCGCTGACTTTGTATGATTGCTGCAGATACTGGGTACCTGACATATTACCAACAAAACTAGGTTTAGTCTGCTCTAATTTACAGATTATGGTGCAAAACATGTATAGCATGTTATCAGAGATACACTAACCCTTTGACATGATAACTAATGAGCTCCCATTATTAGCTCCTGCTATGGCACTAATATAATAATTCTTCTCCCATTGCTCCATAATCCATTCCTATGTTTAAACATAAACAGAGGGAATTAGCTAAAGCCTGAAGGAGTAAACTGAATTATGCATAAGTTTACTATAGGTATAGCACATTAGACATGCAAATATGCAACATAATTTAATTTGAACATGCTTCAAGATTAACCACTCATTGGGACATGAGAGACCTTGTGAAGAAAAAGAGGTGACAGTTCGTAAACTTGGGCACTAAACCCAGTCCCCGCATCCATGATTAGGGCCCACAAGTTCGAACAAGATGCCACACTGCTGATAAATAGTCCATCCTCATTTCCTTTCTCGATGTGCTGAGCTAGCCTCATATCAGCAACGTTATAGTGATACCTGCAAGTTCAAACAGTGTCACTGCATTGTTCACAAGCTCAAATCAAAGATATTTCGGCCAAACTGCATATACCTTTGCTTCATTGGGCGACGAGCATTGTAAACACTGATCCATTGTGTCGCAGGCATTCCCATGCGAACCTTCTTCTTTGGCTGTTCATCATCATCTTCTTCCAATGTCAATCTTCCTCTTTTCTGCCCAACTTGGTATATAAGCTTTTGAAAATGAAAAACACGTTAGCAAAATTCTACTTCTGCTGCTGATTCTTCAACATAAAGAGAAGCCTGCAATAAAGATATATGCAAATAATACCTACCTTCTGTGCACCATCAGTGTTGATTGGCCTGATGTCCGGATTTGGACCTACTACTCCATCAAATAAGGAGATATATTTAGCATAGTTAGGCTCCTCGTCAAACTTCAAGTTCACAACATATTCCACAAACTGTCTAAACGGAGCAGGGCAGAAGCAGCAAAGAGTTTCTGGAGAAGTTGCCATCTTTTTCTTACAGACAAGGAAACCTTTGTTCTCGCCCTACACACAAAATAAATGGTGTCATCGCAAGGAGATATTTACAAGTAAAATGCCGCTATTAAGTTGAGAAAAATGAAAACCTGGTATCCCTGCCAAGGCAGCCGGCCTCGGAGAAGAAAGACGAGAGTGTAAGCCAGCGACTCTAAATCATCCCTTCGGCTTCCAGTCCTTCCAAGGTGAGCATGCACACTAGCATACCTTACAGTTCCTCTGAGGCAATGGTTCTCTTGATCGTCAGTGGCCACGGACACAAAACAAATGTAGCCAAACATAGAGATAAGACAAATAGAAGTACTGAATATT
Source organism: Nicotiana otophora (assembly GCA_000715115.1). Taxonomy (NCBI): domain Eukaryota; kingdom Viridiplantae; phylum Streptophyta; class Magnoliopsida; order Solanales; family Solanaceae; genus Nicotiana; species Nicotiana otophora. Next base: position 88,011 of record AWOL01S0049225.1, on the reverse strand, counting down.
GTACCTAAAGACATCAGGCCGTTGATCATATTCCACATGTAAGCCAGTAGAAGTATCACGCCACCTTGTTGCTGGAGCATTCAAACAGATTGATCAGCATGACCATATTATGCAGAATAGAGCATGATGAAGATTCCAAATCGAAAGACAAAAATCTTCTTTTCTAATTTTAATTTACTCACCTAACCCAAGGTCAACAAGAAACAATTTTTTCTCATCAGGAGTTCCAGGAGTTCCAAGAAGAAAGTTTTCAGGCTTTACATCTCCATGCACATACCTTCAAAACAATATAAGTGAGACAAACCAATCAGATCAATTAAATATTGTTTACCTATTGTGCCTCTTGATTTTTGTTTTTCTTTTCGGGGAGGTCAGAATAGACAGTGTAAGTCATAATGCCCAGAATTTGTAACTATTTAAAGATAGAAAACAGCTTCCTATAAGTAATATGCTAGGAACTGCTGATCTAAGCATGACGTACTTACCCTCTGGAGTGCAATTTCTCGAGTATGGAAATTGCTTCAATGGCAATGCATGCTACCATTTCAATAGACATCCTAAATCAAAAACATAAAAACCAAAAGGCTGGCGTTGAGGTTCAAGGAACAGCAATATGTTTAAAGATAAGAATGTTCTAAAATACTATAAATAATAAATAAAGAATAGATCTTACGCATGGGAATTATTGTTCCAAACATCCCACAAACTAGGACCAAGCATATCCATAACCTGCAATTTGATTACAGGAATTCAGCAGTTCAAATGGAGATAGGAATCAACTGCAACTTGAAACGAATGATAAAATAACCCCATTACACTGCAGATGACATACCATAATATAGTAATCACCTTGACGTCCCTTGTAATGTACACGTGGTATACCATGACTACCACCAAGGGCACTAGAAGCAACAGCAAAGGGCATCAACTATTAGAAAATCTTTTGTTACCAGATATCAATAATATAAAAAGACAAACAGAAGGAACAAGTGTTAAATGACCACATACTTGTAGACCTGCCACTCATAAGGTGGTCCATAGTTACAACCTTTGCTGCTTCTGTGCTCGAATTTCAAGGCAACCTAGAACCAGAAATGATAATTTCATCATATGCATAATTAAGAGAATCATCATCAGCATACAACAAATAAAACAGTAAATAATAGGAAAAAGTAATGTTGTACCTCGAAAGCTCCTGGGCCAGTTCTTTCATGTGGATTTGGTGGGTTTGCACGACGACCCACATACACTTGACCAAATCCCCCTTTACCAAGTTTCCTATCAATCCTATAAGCTGGTGATCCACCAACCTGGACCTATTGCATGCAAAAGGAAACAATGTAATACAACAATCAAATCAAATGTTTCAATGTAAAACCAGAGAGGAAGTGAACAGCTGGAAGAAAAACAGTATAATATCTCCATGTTGACAGGACTAGAGACCTAATAACCCCAGCAACCACAAACAAATATATCAGAACCAAAGTTAGTGACGAATAACTAATAGAATAGAAAAATATATGTGTCTATTTGTGTGTGTGATGTCACAACCCAAACTAGGGGCCATTCCCTGCACTCAGTAGGCTAGACCCTACCAAAGCATCTCGACCCAGCCCATACTCAGCCTGTCCTTCAATTCCCCCAAACAAAACCTCAAAACAACAAATTCTCACTGAGAAAACTGACGATAAAATTCAAAGGAGGCAGAACAAACATAAGGTACAAACCAGTAATCTAAGTGCAGTCCCAAATACACCCTAAAAGACTATCTTTCCACAGTAAACACAATAGTACTGCAAAACTTTTTTCACCAATTGCAGATAGAAGTTCTATGCACTGATGGTGCAAAAAATAATTACACAATCAAGTCACTTTTAGATAATTACAGGTAAATCTCTTAACTAGCATTAATTGATAATATAGTAAAAAAGATAACTAACCTAATATCACAAGTTAAAATTCACTATCTTTACACTGGCAGTATATATAACTTAAAATCCTTTCAAAAAAGCTATAAACTAGAACTCGGACCTAGAAATCTGCAACCTCGTGACTTGCAGAGTACAGACTGAAAATCACATGGTCAATTTAATGGAAATCACACAATTATCTAACTTAAGAGACAAATTTGTTAAACGAAAACAGAGCATAAATAAAATATAGTAATACCCTTTCAGGCAGTGGAGCAGTGCTGCCTTCATCCTCAGCAGCCAAATTCTTATCGCCGCCGCTTTGGCCGCCTCCACTATCATACTCATCCATCTGTTTTTCTCCTACTTCTTCTTCCTCCTTCTCTACTTCCTTCTTCTCCTTATCCTCTTCACCGCCAGACGCTGTTTCCTTTACAGCATTCTCATCATCTACTGGTAAAATTACCTCTTTAACCTCCTCGTTATTTGTATTTTTCTTCTTCCTTCCTCCAACTACTCTATCTCCTGGCGCTCGCCTCTGTCTCGTAGTCCGTGCGACAGTCGCTCGCCTTGTAACTCTCTTGTTGTTGTTGTTGTTGTTGTTGTTGTTGTTGTTGTTGTTAGGTTCTGCTTCAATCGGTCGACGGCCTCTGCGCACTCCACTACGCAGTTGAGGCATATCGATCATCCATCAACTTGACAAAACCCTAAATCGACCTTCATCAATCAGGCTGCCTTCGAACTTCTAGAATCTTCCACTACCTCACACCACCACCAACGGATCTTCGAGGTATAATCGGAATTATATAAATTGAAGCTTTAGGAGATCTGTGGAGAGAGATGATGAAAACAATGGCTCCAAAACAACGTGCTTTGCCTCAAGAGAGACGACGAAAGTGATGAATAAATCTGGTTCTTCTCTTTGATTTTTGTAAATTTATTACTCTTATAATTTTATTTTGTTTTCCTTTTCTTTAATTACTCTTTAATTTTATTACTCCTATTGGCGATAAGTTTTCTCCACTTTTTCCACAAAAAAAAAAATTTGAAAATATTGTTTGGTTATAAAAGGTGATGAGTTTTTGGACAATTTTTTAAGATTTTAAATTCTCCGCTCACAAAATTTAAATTTTTCTTTCAAATAAAATAAAAAATATATATATAAATACAAATTCAATTTTCAAAAATTATTTTTCAATCTCATCTTCAAAACATTCAACTAAATCTAAATTCGAACACTAACTTAGTGACTAAGTTAGTTGGCTACTGCAAGATAAGTTTTCACCTTGTAATACCCTCTCTTATTTCCCTCCCATAACCTTAATTTGTTTTAAAAAAATACAATATATAGTTTGAATTAGCATATATTTTAAATATTTTTAACATTTATGATAAAAATTATATAATATTTATGTGCTTATAAAATTGTGAAAATTGTGGTTTTAATATGTGATAACATTTATATAGTTATAAAAAAAATTCAATAAAGATAAAAAATAAAAAATTAATAGTTTTCAAATTTAAAAATATAACATTTTGTAATATACTAAAAAGAAAAATATATTTCACAATTAAAAAGGAAGAAGTAGTTATTGTGTGCTCAAAGAGGTGTTATTATGTGGACCCATCGAATTATCATTAACCTTTATTTCTTATTCATTAACTTCTCGAGTTAACTAGTTGTGATGATCGGGCCTTTTGGTGATTGTATTTCATAGTGGCGGTTGGCAAATGAGAAAACGGCAAATAATATAAGTGATTCTATTGGATGTAGTTTATATATTTAGAAGGACTAATTACTTTAAATTTGTTCTCTTTTGTCAACTAAACCTAAGTTTAATCCCTAGAGTTTTCTGAAATAAAATAGTCTAATATGACATAAACACACTCTTAAAATTCGTTTGAAACAGTAAATAAGCATTCTCTTGCTTGAAAAAAATAGTAACTTGACCAAAATTACTGTCCAAGTTCTTGCGCTAATTTACGCAAATGTCTGTTTCAAAATTACTATTTAGATTTTATCAACAACAACAATAACAACAACCCAGTATAATTCCACTAGTGGGGTCTGGGGAGGTAGTGTGTACGCAGACCTTACCCCTACCCTGGGATAGAGAGGCTGTTTCCAAATGACCCTCGGCATCCTTCCCTCCAAGAACTCCCCACCTTGCTCTTGGGGTGACTCGAACTCACAACCTCTTGGTTGAAAGTCGAGGGTGCTTCCCATTAGATTTTATCCTTATTTTCAAAAATATTGTGCAAACATAGCCCTTAAGAAAAACTACCCTTCTAGACAACCTTAGGCTTAGGTGCAATGTTTGCTCATATATTGATCAACCTTACAAACAAAATATTAGATTGTCATTTTAAGCTTGCAATAACTTATAAAATTTTCGGATTGTTGCTAACGTTTCTCATAAGATTTTTAATTTGTTCCAAATGAATCTTTAGATCATGGTTTAAAAAGTTAATAAGTTGTAAAGAAATTAAAAAATGGTCATCTCTAGACAACTGTCCCAAAAGGGACAATAACAAATTTTTCTGAAGTTCTTGCCTTCACTACTCGACTTTTCTTTCACTACATGAACCATTTTCCCATCATTTTCTTCAAAACCCAAAAATTTCAGAGAGAAACTCACTTATCGGGTAAATTTCACAAATTATCATATAACTATGATTTTTTTTCACTAAATTCATATAACTTTGTTTTATCATATAAAAATTATATAAGTATGACTTTTTTTCATCAAAGTCACATAACTATATTTTCTCATACAAAAATCATAAAACTTTTACTAACTAGCACAAAAATTATAGTGATCGAAAAATATAATTTTTTAGTAGTACTTTCTTATTTTGTGAGTTTTTATTTTTTATTTTCAGTCTAATAAATAATAATCCAACTAAAATAGGAATGACTCAACCTAACCTGGCCCACCCGACCAAATACTCATATATAAAAATTAAAATAATACTAAAAATAAATATTAAATCCTTCAAAACATGATAATTCTATCTTTATTTTTTCTTTTTAATATTTTTATTCAAATTGATAGCATTTTTATTTCAAGTGCTCTCTAATTATACCTTTTGTTTCTTTATTTTTTTTGTTAGAATCTCATGCATTCCGAAACTAATTTTTTTATGGAGGAAGAATGTACTGTTCGTATTATTTAACTTATGTATATGGGTATTGGGTCAGGCTGGGTTGGGTCATTCCTATTTTAAGGAAAAAATATAAAATTTACCGGCCGGCCGAAACTAATTGCATTTGCTAGTCAGAATATATATAAAATGTGTATATTATATGTATATAATGTGTGCGCGCGCGCGCGCGCGCACACACACACACACACACACACTATATATATATATATATATATATATATATATATATATATTATCAACTATTATTTTTAGGAACGGCTAAAAATATACTCATATTTCTTCTATTTTAATTGGGTAATTATTTATTAGACTGAAAATAAAAAAAAATAAAAAAAGAAAATACTACCGAAAATTTTATTTTCTTACCACTATGATTTTTGTGTGAGTTAGTGAAAGTTTTATGATTTTTGTGTGAGTTAGTGAAAGTTTTATGATTTTTGTGTGAGAAAATAAAGTTATATGACTTTGGTGAAAAAAGGTCATAGTTATATGATTTTTGTGTGAGAAAATAAAGTTATATGACTTTGGTGAAAAAAAGTCATAGTTATATGACAATTTATGAAATTTACCCCTCTTATTCGAGAGTTAGTTAGGTGAGATAAGAACTCTTATAAGAGTGCAAGTGTTTGGTTTTAAAATGCCGAAATATTTGCAACTGCTTCATATTACAAGGGTATCTATCTATATAGAATAGGAGAAGCAAAGGCACAATATATTAAGACAAGTGGTATAACCAAAAGCCAAGCTTCAATGTTAAGACAAAATAAACTACATTTCTAACTAATTTTATTTTTTTGAATTTTAAAATTTGCATTAATTGGTTACACTACTTGAATTAATAAATATATATATCTTATAATTATCTATAAGAAATAAAAATCTATCTATATAGAATAGGAGAAGCAAAGGCACTATATATTAAGACAAGTGGTATAACCAAAAGCCAAGCTTCAATGTTAAGACAAAATAAACTACATTTCTAACTAATTTTGTTTTTTTGAATTTTAAAATTTGCATTAATTGGTTACACTACTTGAATTAATAAATATATATATCTTATAATTATCTATAAGAAATGAAAATAAAAAAAGATACCAATTCATACATAATATATATATATATATATATATATATATATATATATATATATATAAAGAGAGAAGTAAATAATTCTACGATGCCAAGTGGCATAACCATAAGACAATAAGTGTAGATTTATAGAATAAAGTTCCAACAAAGTTGGAGTTTTAAAATAATTTTAAAATAAAACATAAAATTAAAAAAAAAAAAAAAACTTTCCAATTCAAATTTGGGAGTAGTTTTAAGTTTGAGCTTTAAAATTATTTTAAAATAAAAAATGAAAGTATAGAAATAAAAAACTTTCAATTCAAATTTGAGAGTAGTTATTATACTAAATTGGTAATTTATTAAATATTCATGTCAATTTAATAATATTAAGTAATGGATATATATATATATATATATATATATATATATGAAAAATTATAAAAATATAAGATTTATAATTAGAATTATTATGAGTCGTACATATACACATAACTAAAATTATAATAAACAAAGTCATAAAGAAAAAATACTAATTTAATAAGGAATAAATAATTTATTTGATTATTATTTGACGTGTATCCTTTGATTTTGTAGATCTTATTATATGTCTGTACACTGCACTAAATAATAAAATAATAACTAATATTTATTAAAATAATATGATATATTAGACCATAATTTTATAAGATTAATATCATGTCAAGTTATCCGCGCACCGTGCGGATTCTAACACTAGTTTTGTGTAATTCACCCTAAATGTTATTATACATAATAACTAATATAACTGACGAACAACACAATTAGACCTTTCTATAACCGCATTCTTATATAACAACTATTTGCTATAGAAGTCAAGTTTTACTCGGAACCGATCTTTAAAGTTATATTTTACCTCTCTATAATAGTTTTTTTACCTATAACAGCAACATTCATATTTATAGTAGAATACTTTTTGTAAAATTACCCCTATATAACAGCCACATAAAATCATTAAGATTCCTAATAATAGTTTTAAAAATATATGCACACAATCTTTTCCATTAAATAAAGTTTCTATCTTGCATAAGATTTGAAGATTTGCACATGATATCTTTTTCATTAGACAAATTCCAAAAAAAATTTAGATAGAAAATTTAATTGTTAACTGTTAAGCTCTTCGATTGTCTTTGAGGGAAAGCTATTGGATACCTTTTTGCTGAAAATTTGGATACGAATCTTCGACAATTCAAGCGTTATATCGCTAGTAAGAGAATAAATCTACAAAAGAAGCTACAATTACAAAGTTCTTCCATCAATTTTGAAAGAATTTATTTTTTTAGGCAGTTTTAAGATGTCTGCTTTAGAATTTAAATCTTTATACGTTTAGTTATGAATTTATTAATAATGTATTAGCATTCTTCAATATTTAACTAGTGAAATATGCATATCTTTTGAGATTTTAAATTTGAATAATTTTCTTATATTTTATATGTAGCATTAAAAAAGGAAAAATAATTAATTTTTGAATAATTTTTATCTATAACAGCCAAACAAAATTTAAACATCAGATGTTGTTATAGGTGTATAATAGTCATTCACTATAAAAGCCAAAAAATATCGAAACAAACGAGATTATTATAGAGAGGGTTGATTGTACTTACATCCAAATACAACCGCTAATAAATGTTATTTTATACAATATAAAATAACTAATTAATATTATTAATGAACAACAGTAAAAATAGAAAGGGAAGGCGATAGGAATTACATTACACATTTTGTTTCTCTGTGAAGTGAAAATTTAGAGGACTGTTCCCCGAATTCTGCCATTATAGAACTATAGAAAAGAACATTTTGTTTTTTGTTTTTTGTTTTGAACTTGTTTTTCAGATAGTTTTGTATAATTTGGTATACAATTATTGACATTTCACCTTCTTTCGGCACTAGATCCAATACTAGCCAAATGAGAAGCAAATACGATCCAGTTCAACAATTTTAACCACACAAAAAAAATATAGAAAAATTCCAGACGCAGGTTTTATGTCATTCACTTGCATGCATCCGAATAAAGGAACTTGAAAAACTGAGAAAAATAAATTGTTTCCCTGTGGTCACAAAGGCACTATTTGAACTGCACTGTACAATTCCAAAACGAGTGACCTAATGACTGCAGCAAAATTAGGTTCTCATCTTCCTCTTTTAAATTTGTCAAGGAAAGGAAAATGAAAATACAGTTTCCTCACAAGTATGAATCACATCTCAGATCCAGCACCCTTAACATGTTTGCCTATAGTTTTTACGGGAAATTTGAAGGAAGAACAGAAGCGATTAAGTAGCTTGAGAACCGAATGAGAATGAATAACATCTTCTTCTCTTGGGGTTGGAAGATCAAACCCCAAGCGCCCAAACGAAACAAAAGGGAGACGCAAATACCGTTCATGTTTGACCTGCATTCCAATGCATTTTTTGGTTAACCAAACATTCATATCACAATATGAATAAACTGTTAAAATATGAATAAACTTAAAAGGCGAAGCAGTAATTCTCTCAGGCTAAAGGTAATAAATATGTCTATAGAGCATTTATGCTAACAAATGGTAGTTTCACAACCCCATGAATTAGAGAAACAATGTATGACAACCTAAATTGTTTGTTCCGAGTATGCCAAACATGAAACAACACATGAAACAAGGAATCAAGCAATTCATTCTATTAGGGTAAAACGCGACACAATGGGGAAAGTTCCTATGCTTAATGACAATATAGGTCTACTACATTCTATTGGATGAACCGAAGTTCCCCCATATAAGTACCTACCATGATGATCAAATAAGAACACAGTGAACAAGCGAGGTCACGAACGCATTCTCTAGCAGGTAACTTATTTTTTTCACTGAACAAAGATGCTTCCAAGGAAATAAGATAGCAAACAAGATATTGAGTTGTTCCAAGGGTTTAGGAAAGTAAGCGGACTAGAACTAACTGCTATGCAAGGGATTAGATAATATGCGCTGGTTGGAGATAAAACTATATATTTTCAAATAAATGGGGATGTCGTTCAAGCTAAGATACAATTCTAGCTTCACCCAAACGAAGCAAGAGCAGGAACTACTTTGACGTCTTGTCATAGGGTCTATTTGTTTTTTTCTTTTTATGATAATAGCTACCTAGCACTTTCATGAGCGAGTTTCGGTCTGACGTATGACACAGACAAAATAGTATCTGCAAATTAATAGGCCGAAATTTATGTGTTTGTTCAAGTCTATAAGATGACTAACTTACAACCCACTTAATAAGAGACAGAAGCATGAAGCTTTAGAAGTATGATAAATACACCCTCCGGAAACCACATGGACACCAATATCAGGAGAATTGTACCAAGGCATGAAGAATCCAAGAAAACATGATGTGCAACAAGCCTAGAAGGTTCTGAGAACGAACGCAAGCAGCAAAGAAGAATACATATACACAGTGATGGAGAGCATGTAAGTTAAGGCATTGAGAATAATTATTACATTAATTAAAGGAGGCATTGAGAATAATTATTACATTAATTAAAGGAGGCATTGAGAATAATTGTTACATTAATTAAAGGTTCTCAAGCAATTGCAGGTCATCGTTACCTATTTTCCATTTACATAATCCAGAAGTCTTTTGTCAAGCTCAAAACGCCCACAAAGAAGTTTCTGCAGTAAAGAATTTGCAAATGGCATCAGCACAGAATTCCAGCATTAACAGAATACAGATAACTGAAATCTCGAGAAGGACAAGTTAAAACTGATTCTAAGATGCCAAATTCAAGTACCTATATTTTCACTAAAGAAGGAATAAGATATTGCTAAGTGTCATGTTTCGGAACAAGCAAATATAGCACAGAGAGCAAAACTAACCTTGTTTTCTCGCTACTAACTTTAACAATCGCAAGGCTGAACTGTCTATGACTATTCACTGTGCTTTACGTTCTTATTTGTTAGTTGTTTATCTTTTTCTGTTATTTCAATTTGTTTTTATCAAAATATTTTTAAATAATTTAGTTGTGAAGTTTGAAAAACAGATATTCAAAGTAAACACACATACATGAAATGCTCAGGCAGCGAGTGTGCAAGTAGGTCAACAACAACAACAACAACAACAACAACACACCCAATAATATCCCACACCGTGGGGTCTGGGGAGGGTAGTGTGTACGCAGACCTTACCCCTACCTTGTGAGGATAGAGGGGCTGTTTCCAATAGACCCTCGACTTAGGAAAGTATAGGCACCACATTAATGAAAATATAGACAAGAAGGGACAGTACCAAGAAGCCATATAAATGCGGAATAAAAACAACCAGATAGTAGGTGATCAACAATGAAAGAAACAACGGTTAGTCATAAAAACCTACTACCAACAGAAAGCGAGACTGCGTGCCAATACTACTGTTATGAACACTCTAGACTACCTATTCTACTACCCTAATCCTCGACCTCCATACCTTCCTATCAAGGGTCATGTCCTCGGTCAGCTGAAGCTGCGTCATGTCTTGCCTAATCACCTCTCCCCACCTCTTCTTTGGCCTAACTCTACCTCTTTGTAGGCCCTCCAATGTCAACCTCTC
>AWOL01S0049225.1:22058-75902 GCA_000715115.1 Nicotiana otophora | reverse complement strand
TCTCCTAACAAGGTGGATGGCTTCTGTAGTCGAACGCCCCGGTATAAACCCAAACTGGTTCTCAGAAATAGACACACTCCTCCTCACCCTTAGCTCTACCACTCTCTCCCAGATTTTCATAGTATAGCTAAGCAGCTTGATACCCCGATAGTTATTGCAATTTTGGATATCACCCTTGTTCTTGTATACAGGAACCATCGTGCTCCACCTCCACTCTTCGGGCATCTTCTTCGTTCTAAAAATGACATTAAATAACCTAGTGAGCCACTCCAAGCCTGCCTTGCCCGCACTCTTCTAAAACTCCACCGGGATTTCATCCGGCCCGGTCGCTTTGCCCTTGCTCATCTTACGCATAGCCCCCTCAACTTCATCAACTCTAATCCGCCTACAATACCCAAAGTCACAACGACTCACGGAGAGTTTCAAATCACCCAGGACAATGTTCCTGTCCCCCTCCTTGTTCAAGAGACTATGGGAGTAGGTCTGCCATCTCCGACGGATAAGCCCATCATCCAACAAAACTCTACCTTCTTCGTCCTTGATGCACTTCACTTGGTCCAAGTCCCGCGCCTTCCTTTCTCGCGCCTTGGCTAACCTGAACAACCTCTTATCAACACCTCGGCCCTCGGGTTCCTCATACAAACGACTAAAAGCTGCAGTCTTGGCCGTTGTAACTGCTAACTTTGCCTCTTTCTTAGCCAACTTATAATGCTCCCTATTCGCCATCTTCTCCTCCTCGTCTACACTTTCCACTAGCTGCAGATACGATGCTTTCTTGGTTTTCACTTTTCCTTGCACCTCTCCATTCCACCACCAATCTCCCTTGTGACAACCAGAGTAACCCTTTGAGACCCCTAATACCTCTCTCACGACTTTCCTAATGCACTGCGCAGTCATGGTCCACATAGCACTTGCGTCCCCACTACTTCTCCAAGCCCCCATAGTCACCAGCTTGGCCCCCAGCTCCTGCACTTTAGCTTCCGTCAAGACTCCCCACTTGATCCTATGTTGGCTATACATCGCCCTCTTCCTCATGATCTCAAGGTCCATGACCAAGAGCCTATGGAGGGTCGAGAGGTTCTCACTCAGGATGACCTTGCAATCCGTGCAAAGACCTTTATCGGACTTCCTGCAGAGTAAATAATCAATCTGAATCTCGGCCACCGAACTCCGGAAGCTGACCAAGTGCTCCCTCTTCTTCGGGAAACTCGAGTTTGCTATCACCAAATCAAATGCTCTAGCAAAATCCAGCAAAGGCGTTCCTCCTTTGTTTCTATCTCCAAAATCAAAGCCACCATGCACATCATCATACCCCCAGACGACGCTCCAATGTGGCCGTTGAAATCTCAACCTATGAAAAGTTTCTCGGTATGCGGGATACCACACACATCTCATCCAAATCCTCCCAGAAACGCCTCTTGACTTCCTCATCCAAGCCTGCGTGGGATGCGTACACACTGATTATGTTCAAAGTAAAACCTCCAACAACTAGCTTAATAGTCATCAGCCTGTCATTCACCCTTCTAACCTCCACCACTAGTTCACGGAGGTCCTTATCAACTAAGATATCTACCCCGTTCTTGCCCCCACCCTCCCAGAATACCAAAGTTTGAAACTGCCCACATCCCGCGCCTTATCTCCTACCCACCTAGTCTCCTGTACACAAGCTATATTAATCTTCCTTTTCTCGAGAATCTTCGCTAACTCTACATATTTTCCAGTCAAAGTTCCTATGTTCCAAGACCCCACTCTCAGCCTAGTAGCTCCCTTAGCCCTCTTACCCCCCTTACCCTCCGCATCCCTCCCTTAGCACTCTCAGCCTAGTAGGTCAACAAGCTCAGAGAAATATTTCTTTAATAAGAAATCCACAACAATCGTATAAGAGAATCACTTGGAGACCGAGGTGGTAAGAGGCTAGGAGGGCCAAAAGAGGAAAGTGTTCCATTGTCCTATTCCACGTGATTGCACTGGTGGAGGAGAAAAAATATTAACGTGGAGTTATTTTGGCAGGGAAAGCATCATATTTTGGTTGTGTATAAACTTTTGGTAGAATTTTTTAAAAGTCAAAAGGATTAATGAAGTCATATATTCGAATCTATATCTATATAGAATAGGAGAAGCAAATCAATGTAATGATGTCAAGTGTCATAATAAAAATTCAACAAGTGTCAAATTTTAGGACAAAATTAGTTAGGTTAGTTAATAATTAGTTACTCTTTTTGAATTTGAATTTAAAATAATTATATATATATATATATATATATATATATATATATATATATATATATATATATATATATATATATATATATATATATATATATATATATATATATATATATATATATATATATATATATATATATATATATATATATATATATATATATATATATATATATATATATATATATATATATATATATATATATATATATATATATATATATATATATATATATATATATATATATATATATATATATATATATATATATATATATATATATATATATATATATATATATATATATATATATATATATATATATATATATATATATATATATATATATATATATATATATATATATATATATATATATATATATATATATATATATATATATATATATATATATATATATATATATATATATATATATATATATATATATATATATATATATATATATATATATATATATATATATATATATATATATATATATATATATATATATATATATATATATATATATATATATATATATATATATATATATATATATATATATATATATATATATATATATATATATATATATATATATATATATATATATATATATATATATATATATATATATATATATATATATATATATATATATATATATATATATATATATATATATATATATATATATATATATATATATATATATATATATATATATATATATATATATATATATATATATATATATATATATATATATATATATATATATATATATATATATATATATATATATATAAATGTATATATATATATTAGTTAGGTTAGTTAATAATTAGTTACTCTTTTTGAATTTGAATTTAAAATAATTATATATATATATATATATATATAAATGTATATATATATATTAGTTAGGTTAGTTAATAATTAGTTATTCTTTTTGAATTTGAATTTAAAATAATTAAATAAATAAATATATATATATATATATATATTTGTAAGAAAACTACTTTAAAAAATGAATAAAATATATAACTTCAATGTAGAGATATATAAAATAATAAGACTAATTTATTTTTTGAGATGAGAAAGTTTTTGAACAATAATTCATATGGTCATGTTATATGCTATATGGATAAGATAAAACTAAAGACAAAAACATAAAAAATAATTTAAAAAAATATGGAGATATAATTTAACTTCTAATGTAGTAATCTTAATAAAAAAATTAAACGTTCAGATTAAGTACAAATCTATCTATATAGAATAGGAGAAGCAAATCAATGTAATGATTCCAAGTGTCACAATAAAAATTCAACAAGTGTCAAATTTTAGGACAAAATTAGTTAGGTTAGTTAATAATTATTTACTCTTTTTGAATTTAAATTTAAAATAATTATATATATATATATATATATATATAACTTCAATTTAGAGATATATAAAATAACAAGACAAATTTATTTTTTGAGATGAGAAAGTATTTGAATAATAATTCATGTGGTCATGTTGTATGCTCTATGGATAATATAAAACTAAGGACAAAAACATAAATAATAAATTTTAAAAAATAAATAAAATATATGAAGATATAATTCAACTTCTTATGTAGTAATCTCAATAAAAAAATTAAACTTTCATATTAAGTACAAATGAGAAGAAGAATTCAATTTAATTTCTTATTAAAAATAATACAAAAATAATAATTATTATAATTATTAGTACATTTATGACATATATTAGAAGAACTTATCTGTTTAACCTTTAAACTAATTCAATATCGTCCATTAAGAAAAATAATATAATAATATTTGTATTGTAGTTAAGCACTAAATAAAAAATCAAAATATTGTAGAATAATAACTAATGTATAAAGAGGAGAATATTATAATGTGATTCTCTCCACACTTAAAAATTTAATTGATAAAATTAAGTAAATAAATAATACTCAAAAATATTATTGATAAAATTAAATATCGAACTAATTATGAGAAAGTCATACAGGATATAGTCAAGTTATATTTCAAGATTAATACAAAATTATATTCGTTGTATTATATTAAATTGGTAATTTATTAAAATTTTATATGATAATTTAATAATATTAAGTAATAGATAATACAATTATATAAGCAATAAATAAATAAAAAATAAATTTATGGGAAAATATAAAAATATAATACCTATAATTAGAATTATGATGAGAAAAGTCGTACATATACACATAACTAAAATCATAATAAACAAATAGTTATAAAGGAAGAATACTAAAAAAAAGAATTTGAAGCGATAGTACCAAATTAGTAAATGTATAGTACCGAGTACTTGCTAATTTAATAAAAGATAAATAAGGAATAAATAATTTATTTGATTACTATATGATGTGTATTCTTTGATTATGTATAGATTTTATTATATTTTTGCACACTATATTAAAAAATAAAATAATAACTAAGATTTAATAAAATAATATAATATATTAGATCATAATTTTACAAGATTAATATTCCGTCAAATTATCCGCGCATCTTGGGGGTTCTAACACTAGTGTGTCTGAAATACACAACATCTTATATTCATTGAACTAGGTTATCAGAGATATTCTGTATTTAGTAGAATATTTACTTGCCTTGTCAGGAGTAGAGAAGAATTTAACATATTGTTGTGGCAAAGATCAGTTGGACCAGACTATAAAGTAGCCCAAATCTTCACCAGCACACGATTGCCTAATTTGTGATCAGATGTTAACGAAGAGATTGGGTCTCTACTTCTCTTCTATGGGTTCCCAGGCTTACTTAAGGAAAGGTCCTAACTAAACGAGTCATGTATGGAAACTTTTTGTAGGGAATTGGACTTAGGCTAACATTGGCTAGTCCTAAGACAAGGAAAGCACTAAGGGATGCGGCAAAAAAGCGGGAAAATAGCTAAAGCCAATTGAATTTGACTGATCAGTTGTGCATATACTATATCCAGAACTGTGCAAGATGTGTTATACAAGAAAAGATAGTCTTTAACAGGCTCAATTTATCATCCAAGTCGGAGATGGTTCCAATGAAAAACAAATTATTAACGCCAAATATACGGAAACAGAAAAAGGCACAAAGTGAAGCAAACAGTTTAAATATGCAATAGGATATATTAGATCCGCTTGGGAACAGAAAGAGAAGGCGTACGACACAGTTGCACCATATATGGTAGCAGAGGATACCTTCGTAATGGTAGGACCAAAAACATATGGCTCAGAATCGAACTCTGGAAAGCGTGCAACCTCTATAGCATTCTCAAATAGAATGTACACTGGAAGTTGGTTTAAGCTTCCTGCATTAGATCTCCAAATGAACCAATCAATACAAAAGTCAAACTAAACAGGATTAGTACTTCAACACCACAAAACCAATAAATCCAGCTCATATAACTCATGTAACGGTAGAATAAAAAATAACACACCAAGAGGAATGCCAATTTTTTCAGCAGCATTAGGGAAGAGTCCAATATCAACCGTCCCAAAAGATAAATTTGCATTTGAGTATCTGTTCAAGAAAATATATATGAAAGTGCATTTCCAACAAAAAAAAAAAGCTCTCAAAAAGTAAAAATTTGGGTGAATAAATAACTAACTTCATAAAATGCTTTTCGTAAGTTTGTATGATAGTTTTGATCATGATGGAGCATAGCACTCACGTTATTGAGAGTTCTGGGAAAAAGGAACTTGTGCATACGCAAGCCGGTGTGGAGAAAGCACGAAATTCGACCTGCCAAAGGTGACTATCAGTAAAGTATAAGAGGGAACAAATACAGAGATTGTATTAGTTAAACATTCTAATCAAGCAGCATGCTTGCTCTATTTAGCATCATTTACTCAATTTATTTACTGTAATTTTGAAAGAATTTTAACTAAATTTGCTAGTTTGCTTCTGTAATACATACACGGAAGAATCTGAAGAAAAAAAAAGAAATAGATATATGGAAGAAAAGGGAGAATATGAATTGACGGAGAGCACTTAGGCACAACAAGAATAAAGTTAACAACATAGTGCTGACAACAGTACAGAGCCAAGAACATTCAAAGTTTGTTTGCTCAACAACTCAAGGAATACAGGATAATGCAAAAGCTTATATAGCAGAAAGGAGCTTTTCAAAGACCAGGTCTTTGTAAGTTTCTGTTCACACAAATACCTTTCAAGAGTATGCACCAAATCTCCTAAGCTTTCACAATCACCAAAATAGAAACATTTATGCTTTTTTACCTTCAGAGGGCCACAACACTAAGTAGAAAATACAGATAAAAAACTGCAGAGAACCAACCAGCCAAAATCGTGATGTATTCCCTTCAGTAAGCAAAGTCTCCAACTGCAATGGTGTCAAATGATTTGAAGAACCTGGACATTTACATTAACACTCAGTGTACCTTTTTATTTTATTTTTATAACCACACTCCGTGTACTCTATTATGCCAAGATAACTATAGAAAAAACTATTGTAGCCTCACAGGAAGCTTATCTAAGTATGGTAAATCAAACAATAGGAGTAGCAAGAGTACCTAGTCCTTCATATGGAGGCTGCTGCGCTATAATGTGTATAACTGGAAGGAAGAAATCGACACAATGAAAGAATTAGATAAAATTACCAAGTTCAGACAATATTCTCAAATAAGCGTAACAATGAAATTGGAAAGGTTAAGAAAGTCAGTAAGTCATCCAACTACTAAATAGATTCCTCATCATGCTTATACATGGATCGCATTATGACAACAATCATAGTGTTTTTTAACCTTCCCATCAAGTTTCAGCTAGATTTTATCGGAACTGAAAACTAGAGTAGGACCCACCTAAAAATGCCACTGTGTACCAAAGCGCCAAGTGATAATCCAAAACTAAAGCAATGGCAGTAAGGAAAATCTGAAAAGAATCAATTTTGAGTTAAATATTACCAAAGTAAATAATAAGAATTTAATGGAAGCTATAAAGGAACACTTGGCTGCAAATAATGAAATTAAAAACCAGAATTCCCATAATAAATATGATGTTCAAGTATGCACACTTAGTAAGTTAAAGATTTGCAAATCAAGTTATCAAAGAAGCTAAATATTTGCAAATTAGAAGTAATTCGTTCTGAACAAAATTGAGTCATATTCAGTTATTTGAAAACATATTATGCATCATGATGACAGAGAGCAGAATAATATGAAGATAAAGGGAGTAAAAGAACAGATATAACCTTAGCAAAAAATAAAGTATCATGAATGAAGGATTCCCAGCTTTCTGTCTTTACAATCTGTCATGCATAAAAGTAAAACAACAATGTCAATTCAACAAGTATACATAGATTTCTCCTTTTCAGGCCACAATTTTTACCTTCACAACAGCCAAGACGCAGTATGCAACAAACACTTGAATTTCCTGCCAATGAAACAGCAAACTGTCAGCATATGCACAAATGAAAGTATCTTGAATTTCCTGCCAATGAAACAGCAAACTGTCAGCATATGCACAAATGAAAGTATGAGTGAGTAATAAACTGAAACTACCCAAGGGTGTGGCTTAGTGGTCAATGCAGTGGGAGGAAAACCATAGAGGTCTCAGGTTCAAATCCTAGCGGAGTCAAAAAATACTAGTGATTTACTTGTGCCGATGGGAGGTAGCACATACCCGGTAGGATTGTCAATGTGAAAATTTTTCAAACAATTATATTACATAGGAAAATCATTCTCATCATCAATTGTTTTGTATCAATATGGCTGCACATACAAAAAAAACTTATGTAAATAAAGTGAGACTCAAGTAGAGAAAGGGCAAATACTCGTTTAAGAAGGAAAGAGTTGCGAGCAGGAGAGAGGAGCTGAGAAGCGGAGAATCGAATGGGAATGTACGAGAAGAAAACGAGCAAGTGAAATAGGTAATAAGGCTCTGACACCATCCGATTTAACGATCTCACTGGATCGTAAGTATATTCCTGATTTCGTTGAACACACGGTCCGCCATTGTTGTTTTTTGACATAGCTTTTGCTTATGCCAATGATCCGACTTCGTATAGCTTCTTTGCTGAAAAACCAGAGAGCTTACTGAGTTTGTAAAATGCGAAATGCTAAAAATTATTTCACTTGAACTGGGTAGAAATCTAAGGCACCCAGCTTGATTAGATTTTAGAGCTTGACCCAGTTAGAAATATTCTATTTCGTTGTAGATGTTACTCCCTAACATATCTATTTCGTTGCAAAATTATAGAACTTGTTCTCATTTTATTTTTCTAGAAAACTGGTGATTTTATATTAATGCATCAACATAACACATTATACAAATATACCTTTAGCATCTCGTACAATCCAACTTGGGAAAAACTTATCCCAAAAGATTACTTTAAGGAATAAAAAATCTAGCTAAACTATGAGATATTTTTGCTCAAACTTATAGGAATATATACAAAATCAACATGATCAAGCAAGTTGGTTAGCTCTCAAATATCTTCACATGTCACTTCGATCTCTCGTGAAATAGCTATTTATTTCTATCTTGTGGTCAGATAGAATCTTGATAGTCTTCCAAATATTACTAATAGCACATTCAAAAAGACTCATTTCTATCTCTGATGAATTAACTAGTCGTTTCTAAATTATATGAACGACATTCTTAGGGTAAGATAAAATCTTCACATTCTTACAACTATTACTAAAAGCACATTCAAAAGCGTT
The DNA here is from genome assembly GCA_000715115.1 of Nicotiana otophora. Classification (NCBI taxonomy): domain Eukaryota; kingdom Viridiplantae; phylum Streptophyta; class Magnoliopsida; order Solanales; family Solanaceae; genus Nicotiana; species Nicotiana otophora. The sequence goes on along the minus strand of AWOL01S0049225.1, from coordinate 66,969 downwards.
TTTAAGCATATTTAAAAGCGTTTTTTTATAGCAAGCGCCCCAGCAGTCATGACTATCCAAGACTCAACACCAATATTGTCCTTTCTATCATCACGAAAAAGCATACATGATTCAATCAACCAAGACAATTTATTTCATTGGGAACAAAGAAGGGGAGGGGAAAGGGAGAAATGGAAATCCAAGTAATGGATTGACAATTCATATTTGGGGTATGATCCTGTATTCCTGTCAGAATAAATATTACATCTTGTTTAATTTTCCTTGATAACTTCATCTGTACAAATATAGATTGCCTAAGTAGTATTTTCTGCCAACTTCCATATTGAAGAATGAGGATATAATCCGCCATAGTCACGTTATAAAATATGGTGTTAATGTGTAACCCAGACAAGCTGTACAACAAGATAAGTATATAAAGCTTCAAATCATTTAATAATCCAAGCTAAAACTATCTTCTGATACATACATTAGCATCAGCCATGCTCAAAATAAAGGCATACACACTGATAACTCATCATTGCCGAAAAACATAATTGATCTCAGGTTCTTATCCCCACTCTACGGGTTCTTATCCCCACTCTACATCCCTCCCCTTTTCGCATTTAGTTCGTGTACAATATTGACATGATATATACTAGTACTAGTACGAGGATTGGCAACTGTGTCGCCTTTCAAGCTAAGACATCTAAGAAGTTCTTGTACCCATTCATGGCTAGTCTTCTTCAATCACCTCCCTGTTCTCTCCTTTACATGGACCATAAGCTCTACTACAAGCAATATAACACAGTAGGTTAACCACGCTTAATCCTGCAAGAACCAAATAATAGTAGTCGAAATGACCCTTGTTTATATTGCTTGATACCCAGCTCTCCTGCCCTCCTCCTCTCGTCAATTCGTTGATAGTACTCATTATAAAGCTCGCTAGTAAGCTTGCCACTCCCATACCAACTCCTAATAGAGCAGAAGCTACACTTGACATGCTTCTAGGAAATTCTGAAATATAAAATTCGTTTTGGCCGATGGCATTTAGGGCCTCTGCAAAGCCACCAAGGCAATTTTGGGGAAGTAGCCACATTGCTGACATAGGGATCACGCTTTGTGGATCATCCGAGTACCCCTCCTTGATTGCAATACTTCTCCGGACACCTTCCACAACTGCCATCACTAAGACTGACAGGAAGGAAAGAAACATCCCAAACCCCATTCTCTCTTTCGTGCTGAAATGAGCAGGTTTCCCGGTCAATTTTGATGCTATGGGAAGAACCAAACGATCATAGAGGACAATCCAAAGAATAGCAGCGATGACAGCAAAGATTCCAAAGGAGGCAGCTGGGATTTCAAAGCTTGAACCTATATGCCGATCCATGGTAGTCGCTTGAAGTACTGGAAAAGAGGTCTGGCTTATATTTATGTTCATGATAGCTCCCGTCAACCAGATTGGAACAACATTGAGTAATGCTTTCAGCTCCTCTACTTGATCTACAGTGCAAAGACGCCAAGGATCTGTTGCTTCTCCATCTGGGCTCAAATCCAGCTGAGGATCTTGTACAATGCAAGCCTTATTCAGAAACCTAAAGGCAAGAAATTGAAGATAAAACGCAATACAAACAAGTATATCAGGAACAAAAAAACATCCAGTAGCTTTATGAATATTGAACAGCATGGCATTAGGACCCTTAAACAATAAAAAGCTGGATACAGGAGCACATTGAGTTATATTTGTCATCAGCTGACACAGGTCGATGCAATGAACTTCACAATTTCCTATAGAGGTGAGAGAAGTGCAACAGCAATAAAATGATGGATCACATAATAGTTTAGTTCAGGACGAAAGAGCATACAGGCTAAATAAGCAAAAAATAATTTACCATATTGATAGGTTCTTTTTCAAGCATATACAGAAAGTAAGATGACCAACAGAAAAGCTAACAATTGGTAAGAATGAAGTTACCTAAGTTTTTCACTAGGAAGAACTATCACTGATCCTTTCTTCTGATGGTATAGTATATCTTCACTCTGTGACGACAATCTGAGACATCTATTTCTGTAAGAGGCTACAATCACTTGAATTAACCCAGTGATTAATCTCGATTTAGGCTTCAGCTTCACGTAGAATGGATTACCCAAAAATATTAAAAGAGTTGAAAACAACATTAGCAAAACAGGAGCTCCAAAACCTAAAGCCCACCCCATGTTGACTTGGATATAAACAAGACACGTGAGAGAAACCAGGATAGACAAAGCATACACGGCATAGTACCAGCTGAAGTAGCTCTCTATTGCACGCGCATTTTCTTGATATACTTCCCGTTTCAACTGATCCGAACCAAATGCTAAAGATGAGGATTTGATTGCACCTGCTCCAATGGCAACGAGGCCCAAAGAGGAACACAGGAAGAAGAGTTGGAACATCTCTGCTGATCTGCAAATGTTGTTGGAACCAATACAGGGTGGAGGTCTTGCTTGCGGAATCACTGATGTCAGCCAAAACAGAAACATCCCCTTCAAAACACATTGAATATCTAGAATTATAATTGGTGAATTTACCAAGTTTAAGCAGATCATTATGATTCTTCATATTACAAATTTGCAACAGATGGGTGATAATGATTCCTCCAATTCTGAAATTTTGAAGAAGGATCAAGCAATTAATGGTGATTGCTACCTCCTCCTCCTTCCCTCAAGTCAAAAGCTGATGGCTCAGTCGCATCAAATAGGAACACAGGTTGTGCTTTTATTTGCGTGATCATACTGGTAAGTTTATGGCTGCTATTTCTAAAACTTTGGGTAAACATAGAATGACATTTGCTGAGACTACATGATATTCATGTTAATCGCAGCTTTGTATCAGAGGTGGATAATTGAATGTGACCCTAATTTGTTAGTTACAGTCATACAAGGTGCTGCAAACATACAAAGGCAAATACAAGATATTGTGCTGAAGATTAAATACTTACTGAGCCTTCTAACCTACAAGTTGAATTATTGTTATGGTGAGGCCAATCGAAGTAATAGATTACTTAGCTAAACAGTGCTCCTTGAATGTGGAGTCTGAATTGTCTTTGGCTGTACTAATAGCTGCTTTGCTAAGTCTACTTCGTTCAAATGCTGCTCAAGCTCCCGTATTTAGGTTCATTAAGCTTGGACATTAGTTTCTCTTTACAATATACTCAAATCTTTTGCACAGAAGAATCCTTTCCTTCTTGCATTTACTTACATGTACATGCATCTATTTGTAAAGAGATTGGGGTTTGTCCATTTCTCTTTTAGGCATAGAGGAGGAAAGGTCCCTTTCCCTTTTGTACAAATTTTCTAAAATATTACTAATAGAATATCTCACCTAGAGTTCCAAGGTTGAAACTAGTTTCTTAGAAAAGATTATGGGAATATAATTAGGACAAGGTGGGTTGCTCTGATGGTAAGCACCCTCCACTTCCAACCAAGAGGTTGTGAGTTCGAGTCACCCCAAGAGCAAGGTGGGGAGTTCTTGGAGGGAAGGATGCCGAGGGTCATTTGGAAACAGCCTCTCTACCCCAGGGTAGGGGTAAGGTCTGCGTACACACTACCCTCCCCAGACCCCACTAGTGGGATTATACTGGGTTGTTGTTGTTGTTGTTGTTGTAATTAGGATTAGGACCTAAAAGGGATGGCTAAAATGGTTACTTCCTGTAACTTCTTACATATTGCACTTTGTACATCCCAGTTTTAGACTGACTGCACCAGAGTCTGGCTCAATAGCTTTCTAAGCACTACCGATACTGTCTCGGTTAGCACACCACAATGACAAACTAGACCAAGCTATCACATTCAAATCACAAGACCTGTAATTCATTAAGACGATCCCATCTGAAGGACCTTCTTCCTAATGTCTTAAAAAGGCAATCAGTCAAATACAAGCTATTTGTACATTAAACAAAATAAAGAAAGGAAACGAGTTATATATGGACATCCATACTGTCGCCCTCGTCTAAATGAAAGTGTGGTAAACAAGACTAATGGATGGGAAGGACACGTCTCACGCACGTAAGTGACAAACACTAGTATACAAATATAAAAGGTCCAGAAGATTCCATAAGGTTCATCATAGGTCATAATCAACCAACAAGCAATTAAAAAGCATGAACTTTACCACAAGGGTAACAACAGATCCCAGTCCTATCATCTTGAACCGGCCCACAAAAGAATCCGCCAGAAAGGCCGCAAGAACGGGAGCAATGTTGGTAGTTGCTGACCAGATGTAAAGAATATTGGACCCAGTAGTCATATCCATGTGATATTCATTCATCAAATACAGAATCAGATTAGGAGTTAGAGCATTAGTCGCCGCATTCATCAAAGCCGCATTTCCTATTCAAAATCAGAAAAACAAAAGGCCAAACAGAGAATTAGAAGACTACCCATCTGTTTCATTGGAATCTCCAAGGACAAAAAAAATTACTCCCCCCGTCCCATTCTTTATGTGATGCAGGTTGACTTCACTTTGACTGGGCACGAAGTTTAAGAAAGAAAGACTTTTGAAACTTGTGATCTAAAACAAGCCATAATAGATATGTGTGACTATAAATCATCTCATAAAGGTGAAATGGGAAGTTAAAAATAAATTATTTCTGAATATTAAAAAAGATAATTCTTTTTAAGACACACTCAAAAGGAAAGTGTTTCACATAAATGAGGACGAAGGGAGTATCAAATTCAAGCTAGTTAAAGAGCAAAAGTCGCCGCATTCATAAAAACGCATTTCCTAACCAAAATCAAAAACTAAGAGATTAAACAGAGAATTAGAGGACCCCCAACTGCTTCATTGGAATCTCCAAGGACAAAAACATTACTACCTTCGTCCCATTTTATGCGATGCACTTTGATGCCTTTGACCGGGCACGAGCTTAAGAAATAAGGAATAGTTGCACGAGTTTAAGAAAAAACTAATTGTTTTTAAAATAAATAATCTCATAAAGGTAAAATGAGAAGTTTACAGTTAAAGTGTTTCTAAACGTAGAAATGTACGGGCATCACATAATTTGGGACAAAAGGAGTATCAACTTCAAACTTCATAAACAGCAAAAGTCGCAGCATTCATCAAAGCAGCATTTCCTAACTAAATTAAAAATAAAAATAAAAGATCAAACAGAGAATAGGACTCCCCAACTTTTTTTTTATTTTTTTATATGAGTATCCAGGCCAGTTTGCGCACACAACTTGACTATTTTACCGAATACGTGCTATCTCGTACCAACACAGGTACCGAGTAACTGTGACCGTCAACAATTAGGCAGAAGGAAAGAAATCACAAGTATTTTTTACTTCATGGTTCTCCCTTCCCACTTGGTTGACCACTAGGCAACATCCTTAGATGCGACTCACCAACTATTTCATTAGAATCTCCATGGACAAAAATATTATCAAATTTAAGCTCCGTAAAGAGCAATTGCAGGTGTTTATCAAGAAATTAACACACAAATAAAGTAATTGTGTTACGGGTACGACATACCAAGTATGAAAGGAAAGGTTCTGAAGCCACCCTTTTGAGTTTCAGAAGCATCTAGCAAAGGCTGTTCGATCATTTCGCCTTTTTCACCTGAAGAATTCTCCATGTTTTAACTTTGTGACATCAGAGACACACTCAACTCAGAGAGTAAAGACAGTTACTCTGCGACAGAAACGAAGCGCATAACAATTTTAATACTACTAGCTAGATACTATATACAGTATATACAAACAAAGAGCAACAAAATCCCGAGGAGCTGGCGAGAAGTTATTTGACTTGACCCTACCTCTTCCGTGTTTCCTTTTTTCCTTGACGTACGTGTCCACGTTCTCTGTCAAGATTTGTTACTTAACTCTTACTTTTTCTTTTTCTTTTTCTTTTTCTTTTTCTTGTTTTACCAACTTAATTCTGACTTCAGATATTTTCTTTTCTGAAATAATAGTATTATAATTATCCTTATTAGTAGTATTAATTATTCTATACAAGTATTTCAAAACGTGGGACTTTCGGGTTATAAATAATGCTTAGAGAATCTAGTAAAGAGCTTCATTAATATTTTATAACCACTGTCAATGATATAATTAAAATTAAAAAAGAATTCTAAAATTTATGCACAAACAATATGGGCACATGCTCCCTATCAAGAGCAAATTCGTTAAAAAATTACATTATATATATAAGATAATTTTTGATTAGTACCTCTATATTGTTATATTTTGAATTTTCCTGGTACATCCAAAAGGTATAGCTCGGACTCTGTGGTCAAAAGAATTTAAAATATTTGTTAGGTTGTTAGTTTAATTCTCACTTACCACAATCTTTTTAAATTTTTAATTTTTTTTTCTTTTTGAACCTTAACGGACCGCACCCTACCATTTTCCAGTTTTGACTGGTGAGAGAAAAAACTTTGATGTTTAGTTTGGTCGAATTTTTTCTTTTCCAAACTTATAATTTTATTAATGAAATGGTAAAGCACATTTACTTTGCGACATCTGACTTGAAAACATAAAGAGCGAAATTAGATGAAAAGTGGACCGTGTTGCCAAATTGGCATCTCATCTCGTGAATATGTATGGACCGGCCTCTTTCTGCCTATAAACGCGTGTTATGTTTTGGACTCGAAAATTGACTTCAGTTGGTTTCCAAGAAGAGTCATTTTCAATTAAGCGAAAAAAAAATTCTTTAGAAAAATGTTTTCTTGAATAAATAGTTTAGCCAAACATATGAAGATTAAACAATATCCTTCATACCAAGCACTCCTAGTGTTTTATTATACCAACGTAAAAAGTTATGTAGATGTTTCCTCTGTTATTTTCGCAATAATTATGCATAATATTTTTTCCACAACATAGTTGACCTTTAAATTCCATTGCAATAATCACCCATACAAAGCTATGGCTAATTGACGTTTTACGCACATTTGATCATCCTTGTTTGCATGCAAAATTACTATAGGCATAACAGTTTCTGCATACACACATATAAGTTTATGTTCGATCTAATATTGAAAAATAGTTAAGTAGACCTTTTAAAAATGACACAAGTTAATTATTTTGAGATAGGGGATTAGTTCTTGTATTACGAAATATTTGTCACTTTTTATGCTTCTATTGATCTGAATTAAGTGAATTTTAACCAACATGGAAGAGTGTAATTACTATAATTTCAATACGATGAAAATTACAGGTTATTATATTTTTAATGTAACTGCATATTTTAAATTATATAGATATAAAATTTAATCAATGAAATAATTTAACTCAAGATATTTGTCAAAATTCTCAATAAGCAAATTTTTTAAAATAAATTGAAGTAATAGATTTTTAACTTAGGTATAACATGTATTTACTCTTTCTTTTAAAGTTAAAGCCAAATTAAGTGTTCTATTCAATTTGAAAATTTAAACACCAAAAAACAACTTTTATTAATACAAAAAGTAACTTTATAACATGTGAACGATTTGTTTGATATCTGTTAGCATCAAAATTTGTAAGGGATCTTTAGACAAATAGCCAGCCATATTAATTCTTTACTTTTTTTAACCATATACATAGATTATATATAATTATACACATGTAATACATAAATTATACATATATTATATATTCACCGGCTATTTTTAATTTAAGAGATAGGGTGAGCGGCTATTTGGGTTAATTCTTCAATTTGGTAACTCTATAATGGACTGTATATGCAATTGCTCATCACCATGTACATGTAGGCCTGTATGGACCAAGGATAAGACTACCATTTCGACTGTTTAGTCCTCATAATTCAAGGAAAAAGTGCATAAATAGCCACTTTTAAGGTTGTTATTTGAGCAATAACTAACATTGTATTTCTACTACTGGAATATAAGCTTTTTGGGGCAGTAGATATAGTAGGTATATTGGGGTTCTTATTTGCTGCAACTATAATATTATGTTCCAAAACCTCAGCAAACAGCAGATATAGTAGTCATAGACTGAAGGAAATCACCATATAGTTGCACATAGGATTTTCTTATGTAAATGCTTAGCTAATTTATGTCCTCAAATAGATATGAAGTGAATGTAACAGAAATGCTAGTTCTAGAGTCAAAGTATAATTAGCTGATGTACGTAGGTATATTTGGTTGAAGTAAAACCTTTTGATTTTGACCAAAAAAAGAAAGTTAATAACTAGTAACATTTACAATGTATTTAAATTTTAACCACTTGCAACATACATATGAAGTTTGAATTGGTATTGTTTAACTTCAGCCACAACAAGTTCAAGAGGAAGAAGAAGTTGTGTTTGTCATGTTTTTCAATATTCCAACATGTAGCTTCCATTTATTCCCTATAAGTAGCAAATCACAGGCTCCAGTTTTCATTAACCATTCTCCAAATTATATTGACAACAATTAATTTCTCATTTCATACTTATTACCCTACTTGACTAATTCAAGACAATTCTTTGAAAACGTGTATTATTTTGAGAACCCAAATACGAGGTGATTAAGACTATTATGGAATTCACAAATATTTGTCAACTGTTGTAGCACAGTCACACAAGATCCAATTCTGTTCAAAGGCAAGAAAGATGGTGACTTCGTATTATATGTCTTTATTATGAATAAGAAGCAGAGAATAACAGAATAATAAGAAGAAGCATAGCAGTAAAGTCTAAATTTTAATTCATTGTAAATTGTAGGTATATTTTAAATAGAGCAGATATACTCAACTTCTTCTTTAGTAGGTTTATCTACAACATCTGGTGGTGCCCTCGTGGGCACGTTCCTCTTTGGGGCGGTCTGGTCTAATCGAAGTTAACTGACTCACATGGAATACGGGGTTCGAGTTCACCGAGCTGGTCGCTTGAGTCTATAGGCTACCTTTTCTATCCGCTTTTCTACAAGGTCTCTTCTTTCAAAGGGCAATGAATGGGAGGAAAGGGGTTCACTGGAGTTTGTCTCTTGAAAATGGTTTTATTTATTTATTTTCTTGAAGGTCTTCAGTCTTCGGCAATCCAGAGACAAAGTCCATGGCTATCTCGTTCCACTTCCACTGTGGTATCTGAACTGACTGTAAGGGTTTTGCTGGTCTCTGGTGCTCAGCCATAACCAGCTGGCATACTAAGCATTTAGCCACATACTCAGCGACATCCATCTTCATACCTTTCCACCAATAGTGTGGGCGGATGGTCTTGTACATCTTCGAGCTCCCTGGGTGCAGGAAAAAAGGTGAGCTATGCGCGATCAAAGGCATCCGAGCCGAAGTAATTCAATTCACTCAAAAGGAGAAGAGCGTCAAGCAGCCCCATTGGTTAATAATTCAAAATTTAATCAAATTGGAAATATCCAATCCACTACCCACAAATGAAGCTTGTAATCCAACGAAGTTACGTATCTCACTAAGTTTCACAATATTTATATTTGTCCGAAAAATGCGGTCAAGTGACTATTCCACCGTGACTTGCAAGAGACATTGCCTAAGTACAGTCAACCATATGATCACTTGATGAATCATTATATTAACTAGGTATGTAAAGCATAATGTTAACGATATCTGGATCGTGCCAATATTAATATATTATTTGGGGCGCAGTTAAAAAATAGTTTGAACGTGTTAACATTTATTATTTCTTGTTTAATAGAATTTAGATGAAAGGAATGCCATCCTAATGAAAGCATGATTCTTTTTTCTATATCAATAATTGAGATGACATAATAATTTAGATAGGCAATATTGGATAACACGACTTTAGGCATGAAACTTGCTTCTATGGCTCATGCATAAACAGAAAAACTCATATGAATTGACCTGGATGATCCATGAGGGAGGGGATATAAAACTCGTAATAGTCGCTACATTCTGGATGTGTCGCTTTCCTAATCAAAAGATACGCTTTCCTAATCAAAAGATAAAAAAGCATTCCTTCTCCGAAATTATGGAATAACTTTTTCGATTATTAGTAGCGACCTCGTGAGGTAGCCTTATATAATGATGGATATCATACAATCGATGCACAACAACCAAACCAATTTAGTTTAATTTAAATATTACTTTTAAGCGTTTCTTATTATATTTACCCTTTACAAGCTTTCTTAGTTCTAATTATAGCCAATGCTAGCCTGGATCCATTATCTTTCACAAAATTTCGGTATGTGACTCATAAAAGTAGGATGCCTTGTTTAGTAACGTCGGGAACCCTCATACGAAAAACTTATTTTTTTCCTTTATGCTTAATCATATATTCAAAAAACTCAAAAACTTTTTTATAGTGAAGATTAGGCTCACTTATCAATCTAATCCTTATCTTTTATCCTCAACAATTCTTTGGCATGATCGATGGGACACTCAAGCGCGAGTGCATAAGTTATATTTTTGTTAGACATAAGTCAGCTAGGAGTATAAATGATCACGTCCAATTATACTCTCAAATTCAAAGTAGTACGGTCGATTACAATAATAAATACAATAAAAGGTTGGAGACGATCCCACGAAGAGTATGATGTATGCTAGAATATCAAAGAGTGTGTCAATTCAATGAACTCAAAATAATATCCAAACAAAACATTGATTTTTGCTATTACTTTTAAAATTATGACTATAGAATTTAATCAAACACTTAGAATGCGAAAATAATTAAAAAATAGTCAATGAGAGAAACCACTAGTGTTGGTCTCCTTCGTGTATGCTATGCTATCGGTATAGATGTATTCGATTTCAATCAATCAAATATGTATTATGACAAAAATATCAATAATACCAACTTAGTATTTTCCAACATTAAGAGTTTTTACTCACAAATGCCTTTTCAAGCTATTTAGAGTTATAAGCAATACCATTATTTATGCCCAAGTAAAAATCTCCCTATTCCGAGTTTGATTCTATTAATTGAGATGATATCAATTCCTTAACCCACATAATTTCTTGCTAATTGCTTTATACCTAAACTCGGTTCTACTTTTTCAAGTTAGAACTAAGTGTGATCGGCGTTAATCTAGTGTTTATAACTACCAAATCATAGAAGAAAGCATGGATCAATTAGATAACACAATATTTAATGAAAAACAAATCTATATTAATAACCCATAGTCATAATACCACTCCGGATTCACAACCCTAGCTAGTGAGTTTAGCGAGATATGACAGTAAAAGAAATAATCAAATTATCTTCAAATCATGTCATTGATACTAATGGAGAAGAAGAAGAAGAAGAATGAGAAACCGTGATGTCACTTGTTAACCCTCAAGAAAACTCATAGCCGCTCGTACAATATTCCTCTATGTCAAAAGTTACTCAAGAAGGACCTAAAAGGTACTATTTATACTAGTCCGAAAAGCTAGACAAAATTATCCGCGTCGGGTCCTGTATGGCCAAGTTGCATGGCCCACGCAAGATGCATGGCTCAGTGCTCTATTTCTTAAGCTCTCAGTGTGTGTCCCGCGCAGCATGCGTGGCCACTTCCAGAACTTATACTTTTAGCCTCCAAGTTCTTCAACTGTGTTTGTGACTTGAGTGGATGACTTGTGTGGCACACACATGATGGACTTTTGCTTCTTTAGTTTTCTTCTCCAGTTCTGGCCTGAAATTGATATTTCTTGCGGCTATTTGATGATTTTTAATCTCTTAGCTCTCACTGTATAGGTCAAAATCTGCCTTAGAATATTTAAGACAAGATGACACTAAAGGAAGAGTCTTCAAGCCGTCATCAGTCGAGGTCGACCAGGAAGCAACGAGATTCGTGGCCGAGATGTCAACAAGGGTCGAGGTCGAGCACCGTTGGCAAAGTTGTAACGACTAGTTTTTGAAATAAGATATTAAAGAGAATATTCTAGTGGATATTCTCTGCACTTGTACTATTAGGGTTTGTTAAGAAAATGTCTTATATAAATAGAAAAGGAAACAATGGTATAAGGCATGTGACATTCATTTGACAAGAACATATCTTTGATTAAAAATTCTTTATCTCTCTTACAAAGATACAAACACTACTTTTTCATCTAGATTCTTGTTCGTATTATCCCACACCTTTCCGTCAAATCCAAGAATAATTTGAACTTTTTGGGATTTATTTATCACTCATCATTGTTAGGAGGGATAGTAAACTAGTTCATACTTTATTGGGTGAATTACTCATTCTATTTACTTAAATGTCATTTATTGTAATTTATTGCTAGTTATGGCTACATTATTACTCATACTTTTTGGAATAGTTAATGCTTATTGTTGTCAATCCTCCACCAGATTTGACCGACATTAGTCATATTTTCGGAAATAACATCTAGAGATATTATTAACTAAGTTTAACCTATTGTTATATAAATTCAACTCTTTTAACCGAAAGTTACACTTTTTGGTCAAAAAATTTGGCACCGTCTGTGGGGATTTCTTAGTTAAACTTTTAGTTTCTTCTAGATATACAGCCAACACGAGCCTCTAACGTAAAAAAAAATGAGAGAGAGAGAGCAAAAAACAAGATCTCATTTCTTTGTACATACAAAATCTTAACATGGCAGGTAACCGAGAAGAAGGGGCGAGAATAATCAATGACCTCCCAATTAACCTCATGAACGTCATCAATGAAAGTTGCGAAACAAAAAAAGAAGGTGCAACGCCCAATGCCTCCCCTAGGCAAGATGGGCCACCGCCTCCTCATTGCAGTATCACAAAGTCTCTTGGTAAGGGAGCCTCCACATCAGTGGGTGAGAAGACGCCCCCCGACTGTAAAAAAGCTCCTCGAAGAATGGCTAACCGACATGCTAACCAACATCCTCAACAAGACCGCCAGGGACCCAGCCACAGAAAATGCAAGAACTTGCATTATACAACCAGCACAACCAACTCCTTCCTCCTCCCACGACAGGTATTACTCACAATATCGTTAATAGTGCATGCGACGACACTTCAGAGGCGACTCTTTTTGACCTATATGAAGCCTAGCTCGTCTCGAAACAGGGTATATGAGATTTTGGAGTAACTTTTGGAGAGAAGAATGCAAGGAAACAACGGAGACTCTAATTACTTCATCCAATTCATTCAATACGGAAGTTTGTTTGATTTTGTGAATTGTGATGTCTTCTTATTCTTCTAATACTTTTGTGATGAATAACTTTTCCATTATGGAGTAATCTTTCTCAGAGTTATTGAGAGATATTGTGATTTGACTATTATTTTAGGTTTTTACTTTCTGTTAATTGCATGAATTCATTGAATGAGTTATTAATTGAATTGCAAGGTCAATTGTGGTTTTACTTTAATCGAAAGAGAAGTGTTGCTGCAATTGGCATTGTGTTATCTTGTTTGGGTTGATTTTACGCCTCTCATCGGTAATCAAAAGAGTTTAGAGAGTTATATTTAAAAGAATAGCGAGCGACATTCTTCGAAAAATCATGCATTCACTGTATTTTTGCATATGTTCATAGAACTTGTCATTAGGTTGGTTAACGGGACTCTCATTCATTCGGAAGAAGAATTTGAATCCTTAAGATAGCCTAATCATATGTTGAAATCGAAAGAGTCGATAGAAGTTTAGAGTGAACTTAGCATGGAGTTATCCGGAATAATAGTTGATCACATATCCTGTCACAACCCTACTTCTCACCTTGATATTCAATCGTTGCTATTTATTCATTAAATTTCCATTATTTTCTCAAAATCGATAATCTTAGTTTTTATTATTAGTCGATAATAACATAAATCAAAGGTTCATCTTCCTGGATAGTGTTAAGCTGAAGTGTTATTAGAACATTATTTAATCCAATTCCTGTGGAGACGATTTAATACTATACTATCTTTGACTAGCATGCCTAAGTTTTATACACCAGTTTTGCGCTCGGCAAAAGGGTCGATAAGATACCGGGCGCCCCTAAGCTTTCGCCGAAGAGAGATGATGCGCCCCTAAGCTTTTGCCGAATAGAGATGCCGGCCAATTCATCGAGCAGTCTTATAGCGATGACGCCGCTCCATATGTCATACCAAAAACCTTTAAAATGCCGCCCTACCTCAGGATATATGATGGAACGACCGACCTTGAAGAACATGTGACTCACTACGTCCCCGTCGTGAAAGGCAATGACCTCGCCAAAGAACAAGTATCTTCTATTTTGTTGAAAACTTTCGGTGAAACGCTCACAGGAGGAGAGTTAACATTGTATTCGCAACTACCTGCACATTCCATTGAAACTTTTCAAAGAGATGACCAATAAGTTTGTAACGGCCCATTCTGGGTCTAAGAAGGCCGAGACGAGAGTGAACGACATATTTTCTATTAATAGTCTCCGAGAGAGAGATTGAGGGACTTCCTTGCCGGGTTCAACCGAGTAAGGATGACCTTGTCGAACGTGTCAGAAGGGATGGCAGTCACAGCCTTCTAGAACGGGCTTGGCAGGGATGGTTCGAGGGCGACTAGAAAGCTTTTAAGTCGACTGATGAAGTACCCCACAATCACTTGGGATGAAATGCACAAGGTCCGAGCAGATGAGGACGACCTCAATGGGCCAAATCATCGACTGACCTCGGTATAGGCTAAACCCAGAAAAGATCGAAGAAATGATACCAGAAGAGACCTCGCAGCTCCGGGACCTAATAGGGAATGACATTAATCGTATGTCAGAGCGGTCGTTGCGCCCTCCTCCCGCCACGAAAAAGGCCCGCCCAGATTAAGGACAGGGACTCACCGGAACGAAAGTGGTATGCCCCCTTTATTATCCCATCACAACGTTGTCACCTACAGATATAGTCTATGCCCTGGAGAAGCTCGGACCAAAGGTGAAATCGCCACAAAATAGGAGGTCAGATCCGAGTACCAGAACGTCAGACGCCCTCTACGAGTTTCACCAAGAAGGAGAGCACAAAATCGAAGATTGCATCGCCCGAAGGCAGGAGGTCATAAACATGTTGCGACAAGGACACCTCAAAGAGTTGCTGAGCGACCGCCAAAGGACATGTACAACATCAAGGACCACCGAAACTGCCCTCACCAACTTGCACCATTCACATGATCATCGGTGGTGGCGACGATGCTTCCATCGACAACGTGAAGTTCACTACTATCCACAAGCTCAAACAGTCAATCACTCGCGAATGGTATGACGAACTCGAAGAGAGTATCATCTTCGATAAGTCGGATACCAACGGTTTGGCTTTCCCTCACTATGATGAACTTGTTATTACTTTATGAATTTTAGATACCAATGTGCGACGCATTATGGTAGACGATGAGAGCGGCACGCGTATTATCCATCCTCGAGTACTTGCACAAATGAAACTCGAAGATAAGATAGCGTCACGCTGCATCACGCTAACTAGTTTTAACAATGTAGTCGAGCGAACATCTGGTGAAATCACACTCCTCGTTTAGTCGTTCTAGACGGTGGCATCACTCTGGACACAGGGTACAACCCCATAATAGGGCGACCATAGATACATACCATGAGGGCCATCCCTTCCAGCTTATATCAGGTCATCAAGTTCCCGACTCCATGGGGAATATTCAGCATACGAGGAGAACAACGCACGTCCTGGGAATGCTACCGCATCGCCCTAGATAGCACAGTCACTCAACAAATGAAGGACAAAGAAAAAGAGGCATAGCAATCAACAAGGTTGAGGTCGATATATGACGATAGCGAGGACGTCATCAAAGACCCTGATATGGTCGAAGCTACAGGATCGACCGTAGAAGACCTTGACCCCATTCAATTATATATCAACGACCACAACAAGAAAGCTTACATCAGATGCAAACTTCAGGAACTAAGAAAATTCTATCAATTCTTAACTACTAACACAGATTTGTTTGCTTTCAGCCATGCAGATATGTCGGGTATCCCAGAGGAAATCGTCACACACAAACTGAATGTCGACCCATTACACCCCTAGTAAGACATGTTAGACGTAATGGAGAGTCTGAATCACTACCTCAGGAACCTCCACTTTCCTCGAGGCCTCCGACCGAGCGAACTCCGTCTTTTCAAGATCTTCTACCTTCTCGATGACCTCACCACTTAGAGCATCCGCTTTGAATTGACACTCCTCAAGCTGGGCATGCAGAGAAACCACCTGAGCTTGGAGATCGCTGCACTGGGCTTTAACCCCTTTACTGACTTTGCGCTCTTTCTTTTTACCTCTCAATGTCCCTTTAAGGATGTTGCATTTCTCAATGACCCTCACCAGTTTGTCGTCCTTCTCCTTCAACTCTTCACAAAGGGCCTGCAAGTTGCCGCCATCACCAAAATGCCTGCAAATCTCCCAGTGCTTGCCCCGGTACTCAAAATATTTGCGCTCCAACTTCTCAAATATTTTCTTATGCTTCTCCTTCCTTCGAGAACTTTCAATCTCTAGGATCATGGTCTGCAATCATAAGAAGAAAAAGAAAAGAAAAAATGAGAACTCCCTCTCCAACAAAGGCGAAACACTGAACAAAAAACACTAAAGTTAGAAAGACGAAACCCTAAAATACTCACCTTGAGAGCAAGGTCGGTTATGCTCCTCGACGGAGTGACATCGTCCAGCTCTTTGAGGGTTTCACCTTCTACTTTGGAGCAAAAATGGATGACGGGATGGACTACATTCTCCGTATTTTTCAACAGATCACGATCTATGGGGATCGCAATGGTTCTCGTAGACCCCTCCAACCTCACCTCGAGTTGGGTAAACCCCTCCTTCATCATCCTCATGTCAGCGACGTCAACATCTGAGCACATCTCATAACCATCTTCGGCAATGCCTTTGTCTCTCCCATCGACCGACAAGGGAGTATCATCAGCTGGCTGCGAAGTCAACGACCTCTCCTACTGTAAAGAATCAGAAGCCCTCGCAGTCGGCCCTTCGGTCTCCATCATTGCAGAAGGGCGAGACACATCTTCGTCAACCCCTACCGATCTCAGAACCTCAGACACCAGCTCTACATTATCTTCAAGGACAATGGTTGCCATTTCACGAAGGGTAAACTCATCCATCATAGAGTCCATGTCCCGGGAAACCCCGTTGCCAACGTCCACTCACCTCCTCTTAAGAGGCACCAAATCTTCGTCACTTGGCAACGATTCCTCCTATTCATCCACAAGATGGTACAAAGGGGAAGCCGAAGGTTTCGCTGCCGAAGTATCCGCAGATAGAGAAGAAATTGATGCTGAAGCAGTGGCTAGTGGGACCGAGGAGTAATCAAGCTCGTCCGCGATCATAGAAGGGGTTGAAGCTGAAGAGGTAGCAACTTTCCTCTTACGGAATGCAGGTGGGGGAGCTCTCGGCCTCCTCGAAGGCCCTCGAGATAGAGTTAAGAGAAGCGCAAAAGAAAAGAAAGTCAACCAGAGTGAACCACAAAAGTTGAGTAACCAGGAAGCCAAAGCAAGGAAACGCAACGGTCGAGGAAGGGGCAGGCCCAAACTTCTTGAGAAAGCCCGACCACTCACGAATCCCCGCGATATGAGGGAGGAGTCAGCCAACCAAATCAGAAATGTCCCCGACCAAAGGAGGGGGAGAAGTCTTGGCCGCTTAGAAAAGGAATAAGAGATCAGAACTCGCGCTAAGCAAAGTAAACCAAATGCCTCAACACAGAAAGGTTAGACACTTACGAGTATAATTCCAAGTTTCAGGAAGCCGTCTACGTTGTCCACAACGTCTTCCGTTCTGATAAAGAAGAAGTTGTGCCAGAACTGGCGGCTAGCCTTGTCATCCATCTTCACTACCAGGCACTTGCCCCCTCGGTGGCGAAGGTTCAACATCGCCCCCCTATAGAAACTAGGGGCGAATAAATGCATCAGATGCCGAAGCGTGATCTCAACCTCGGCCAGCTTCGCAAACTTATAAGCATCCTTATGAGCTTGTAGATGTACGGAGCGAGCTGAGCCAGGCAAACGCCGTAGAAATGACAAAAGTCCTCCGCCAGTGGAAGAAGGGGAAAAGTGTAGCCGACGTGAAAGGGGTAAGCGTAAAACGCACAGTACCCAGGGCGATGGACTTGCACAACGTCCTGCTCGGCAAGGACCAACTCGATGTGAGCAGGAATGCCATATTTGTCCCTAAGCTCTGATAAATCGGCCTCCTTCATCGTCGACTTAGAGATTTCGGGCTCAGCTTTGGGTACCGTGAAAAATCAGACCTGATTTTCTCACTACGAGGAATTATCTCCTCCATCGTAGAAAAATTCTCATCCTCAATGGTAACGGAGACGCCCTCCGCGTGAGAAGAGAAAACCATCGCTATGGGAACCGGGTCGCTTCCCTCGTTGGGACCAGAAGAAATCTGTAAAAGTTGAGGTTATTCCCACACATCCCTATTCATAAAAGCTCAGGCGTCGAAACCGAGAAATTAGGCCATTATTACTTGGCACCACTATCGAAGTGTCAGATTCAACCAAAAGACGCACGTGAAACGATGCAACACGTCTGGAAAATGCATCATCATGATGCATGATGTTGTGACATCACTTTGAATTTGGAACAACATAACCCCAAAAATTTGAGGCTCATGAAAGGCCACGTTGCCAACTCGCCTCAAACATCACGACCCGACCCACTCGTCCAATCATATCGACTACAACGAACATAATTCGCTCATCAAGCCCGCCTATGGTCGGCCTCAATAAGCGGAGGGACTAACTGTATAGGTCAAAATCTGCCAATATTTAAGACAAGATGACGCTAAAGGAAGAGTCTTCAGGCCGTCATCGGTCGAAGTCGGCCATGAAGCAGCGAGATTTGTGGCTGAGATGTCAACAAGGGTCGAGGTCGAGCACCATTGGCAAAGCCATAACGGCTAGTTTTCGAAATAGGATATTAAAGAGAATATTCTACTGGATATTCTCTACACTTGTACTATTAGGGTTTGTTAAGAAAATGTCTCATATAAATAGAAAAGAAAAAAATGGTGTAAGGCAAGTGGCATTCATTTGACAAGAATAGACTTTTGATTAAAGAATCTTTCTCTCTCTTATAAATATACAAACACTACGTTTTCATCTATATTCTTATTCATATTATCTCACACCTTTCCATCAGATCCGAGAATAAATAGCATATTTTGAGATTTGTCTGTCACTCATCATTGTTTGGAGAGATAATCAATTAGTTCATACTTTATTGGGTGAATCACTCTTTCTATTTACTTAAATGACATTTATTGTAATTTATTGCTAGTTGTTGCTATATTATTGCTCATACTTTTGGGAATAGTTAATGCTTATTGTTGTCAATGTTCCACCAAATCTAACCAACATTAGTCACCTTTTAGGAAATAACATCTAGAGATATAAATATTAACGAAATTTAACCCATTGTTATATAAATTTAACTATTTTAACTTAAAGTTATACTTTTTGGTCAAACATTCGCATAACTCCACGGCCTACAATTGTATCATTCAAAATATAATTAGTCCGTTAATCACATAAACAGGGTATAACTTTATTAAAAGGCATAAGAGAAGTTAGGAAAATACTAACTTATCAACTCTCCAAACTTAACTCTTTGATTGCTCAAGCAAATCAAAACACAAGCCATATTCATAAGAACAACTAGACAATCAAGCTAGCAATAACATTTAGTCACGACTCAGCCACAACCTAATTTCAAGCACAAAACTCACAACTTCGGCTGGTACCAATAATTAATCAAAAGCATATGAATCATCATATCTTTTTAAAAAGCTCAATTTTCCTGCGAGGGCTCAAACACTACCAATCAAAGCAACAATTGAAGTTATGACATTAAGTCCTCTAAATTTGCCTCTTCATCATACAATAACTTTCTTTTGCTCATTCATCCCAATTGTAAAAATTACAACTAGAGTTTTCATGTGCCCTCACAATCAACAAAGGAACCCACACACATACTATGTCTTTTAAAACAAGAGTGGGATGACAAATAGAAAAAATTAAGCACTCTCTCTCACAAAGATGTTCAACCGCTCAAAAGTGATACCATAAGCTTTCCCTTCGTGTAACTCTCCATTAATATAGGTGCACCTAGTTCAAAATTATTTAAGAATCATGGGAATGTAATGTAGGCTTTTGGTTAGAGGTGGGATATCAATATAGATAAGAAGTGATTCTGACCTTCTTAAGCACCACAATTCAACACTTCAAAGTACTTTCTTGTCGAAATTCTATCCCTTTGCTCATTTATTAACTTTAACACAATGTCAACCCTTTTTATTTCACAAATATTTTTTAATTTTCCTTTTTTTTTTTGAAATATGTACACTTTGGGATATATATAAGTATGGTGTCAATATGGTAAAGTCACTTTCACCTTCACTCATTTATCACCCACAACATACTTTTCTCATATGATCCCTCAAACTTAGGCTAAAAGCCTAAGTTGTAGCTTCAAGTGCTCAAGAAGGTCAAGACATCAAAAGAAGTCAACACAAAAGGAAAAAGATTTGTAATGTGATTGTCAAATAAAAAATCTAAATTCTCAAGGGGTTGACTAGGGCAAACATGCAAAGGGTAGGCAATTTAAAGCACAAGCGGTCAAAGGAAAGCCTAAAACCATTTTTAAAGTAAGTGCAACCTAAGATTTCATCTTGATACGCACTTGGGTCAAGTTCTAGACCACAAAATAAGCAATAAAACTCAACACCCCCTCCCCTCCCCCCCCTCCCCCATGGAACATGCAACGCTCAAGTCGAATATGTATTCAAGGTCCAATTACATCCAATGAACTCATTTAGTGAATCGAAAAGCAAATAATCGATCCTAAAAGTCAGAACAAAGATCATTTCTTCAATCATTTCTTTTATTATAAAACTACCATCAAATCATATGCTAAGGTTTAAATTTTATTGGTACCAAACAAGCCATAAGTTGGCTAATGGACAAGAAGGTTACTATCGACACTAATTTATTAACTACTAACTACCACTAAAAAGCAAAAAGGATACCCGGTTCAATATTACATCTTTGAAAAAGAACCATCCCGAAGAAAACCCAAAGAGGTTATTGCTAACTACTAGAAAGCATAAGATTATGAACTAGAAGTAACACTTAAAATCATGAATACCCTTTCCCCAAATTATCACACAACAAATCTAGCTTCACTCCTCAAGTGCCCAACCTGTTCAAATTTTAACATCAAAACACATCAAAGTAACAGATAAAAGTAATGCTAATTTATTAACTAAAAATAAAATGAACGAATTAAAGAAAACAACCCCGGTTGCCTCCCAAGAAGAGTCTTATTTAACATCGTAACATGATGTAACAACAAACAACTTCACGATTCCATTGGGGTTCCCCTAACTCAACTCCCGAGGCTACTTTTTCTCTATCAATTTCACCAAAATAATGTCAAAGTTTTTTCCCATTCACCTTGAATATTCTCATATCATCTTCAGATTTCAAATCCATAACACCAAATAAATAAGTACACATTAACAACTTTGAATGGTCCGCACCATTTTGATTTGAAGCTTTTCTTGAAATAATTTGAACCTTAAATTGTAAAGAAGAACCATATCCCCCGAGTAAAACTCTTTATTTTTTATTTTCTTGGGATATAGGTATTTCTTCCTTCGCTTGTACAATGATGCCTTCTCATAAGATTGGAATCGCATCTTGTCTATGGGGTAATTACTTGAATTAGGAGAACTGTCCTCAAGGATTTATCATGATACAGTTCTTTCATATCCTCTTTTACCATTTAATCTACTATATCAATTACAGAGATCACTCCATAGTCATGCAATTGCTTCATTAGCTTTTGGAATATAAGACTTCTTCTTCATCATTCAAGCGAAATTTCAGTTCTCCTGCTTCCACATTACAAATGGCTTGCCCCTGTAGCTGAGAATGGTCTAACAAGTATGATGTGGACCTCTCTATCTACTTTGCAATCCAATATCACAAAGTCAGCTGAAAAGTAGAAACGACCCAATTTGATAAGAATGTCATCAATGACCCCCAATATTTTTTTCAAAGGTCGATCTGCCATAAGAAGCTTCATAGAGGTAGGACTAGGATCACCCAAACCCAATCTCTTAAACACGTCATAGGGCGTTAGATCAATACATGCCCCCAAATCACAAAATATTTTGGCGAAGCTTGTCACACTACTAGTACAAGGGATAATAAATGCCCTCAGATCTTCCATATTTTTTACTCCAGTCTGTGAAATAATTGCACTGCACTGATGTGTCACTTTTACTATCTCAAAGTTGATATTTTTCTTCTTGGTGACAAAGTCTTTTATGAACTTGGCATACACTGAAATTTTCTCAAGTGCCTCCATAAAAGGCACATCATTATTGATCTGGTTCAGCAAGTCATAGAATTTTTGCAACCGTCCCTCTTTTTATTGTTTGGCAAACCTTTGCGGGTAAGGAGAGGTAGCCTAGGTAGCGGTGTAGAGGCCTCCTTAGTTTCTTGCTTGATTACTTTATTTTCGTTGGAAGGTATATTAATCACATATAAAGGAGAACTATGTGCTTGTTGCATCTTTTCAATCACATTCGGCTCTACTGCCGGTACATCGATTTGGGAGGGTCAACAACTCTAGGATGTGTAATGTCATCTTCTTCATCATCTTTAATCAAAATGGTTCTTATTAAGGACTTTATCACTCCTTGCCATAATTGCAGAGATGTGGCCTATATCCTAATTTCTCTTTGGATTTGCAACAATATCACCTGGTAATACTCCGCGTGGCTTGACATTCAGTTGAGATGAAATCTGCCCCAATTGAGTCTCAATCTACTTGATTGACGTGGTATAAGAACTGACCACCCGATTCATTTCTCTCTTTTCTTTGTCGGACTTCTCCTGGTTTTTAATCATTCTCTCTATCAGACCTCTAAGCTCGGGATCACCAGAAGATTGTCTTTGACTTTTGTTGGTTGTAATTTTGAGATGACCCTCCATTGCGATTTTCTCAATTATTGCCATTCTAACCTTGATTGCCTTTGTTGGACCAATTTTAATTTTTCCCTTGCCATTGGTTGTCGTGTCTCCATTGTCCTTGGTTGTTAGATCTTTATTGACGTCTTTGATAGTTACCCACATGTTGAGCTACCTCATTTTGTATTTGGTAACATTGTTCTTGGAAGTCTCCCTCTTGATGTGATCCTTGGGTAAAATAAATGCCCATTTGACCTTGGAATTGGTTACCCATTTCTATTTTATTACATCCCGAACCTTAAACATTGTTCATAATATTAACTTGCCTTGGCATTTGGTTCTTGTCTAGCAACTTCAATGTTATTGTTAATTTAGCAATTTATTCTCCTTGAGCTTCCATTTGCTTAGTCAAGTTTAATGTAGATGGATCCCCTTGGGGTACATTAGCTTTAAATTGACAAGCAGTTAATGTGTGTGCCATTTTATCTAATGTCTTCAGTGTCTTGATATGTCTTGTTCATAATATTTCCCAGCCAATTGGTTCACGATTGGTGGTATTAAGACCACGGTAGAATGATTGAAGAAGCATGTTGTCAGTCATGTCGTTGTTTGGACATTCCTTAATTGTTCGCCGATATCGCTCCCTTATTTCATGTAGTGCCACTATGGGATGTTGTCTAAATTCCAAAATTTCATATCTCAATATGGCCATTCTCCCCGTTGGAAATATTTGCCCAAGAACTTCTTCACAAGTTTGTCCTATGAGCGAATTGAATGGTTTGACAATCTTTTCAACCAATCTAAAGCCTTCTCTCTCAATGAGAACAAAAATAACCTCAATTGTACTGCTTCATCCGAGATATTTGGTTGTTTATTTGGCACAAATCAATGAAATGCTTGAGAAGTTTGTTGTCATTCTGATTCGGGTCTCCTGTAAAATATCCTCTATCTTGAAGTATGTTAATCATCACACTAGTAGTTGTGAAGTCACTCCCTTATCCTTGATGGTACAATCGCAGTAGCATATCCTTAATTTTGCACCGCTTCTGGTGGATCTTGATTTGCTCTAGGTGCCTGTGGAACTTGTTGTTGAAGTGGTGGAACTTGTTTGTTTATTTGGTTTCGATTTGCTGCTCGAAACGCACGTGGTACTTCCCCGATAGAACCTAAAGGCAAAACGCCAAGATCGTCTTCCGCCATCACAGTCTATACCAAAAGCAAACAGATCAAAGTAACAACAAAGAAAATATAAGAACTCAAATAACACAATAATACAGTAACACAAGAGCACCGTACTTCCCGACAATAATGCCAAAATATGATCACGTCCAATCCTTTTCTCAAATTGAAAGCAGTACAGTTGATTGCAATAATAAATCCAACAAAGGGTGAGGTCGATCCCACGATGAGTATGGTGTGTGCTAGAATGTCAAAGAGTGTGTGAATTTAATAAACTTAAAGTAATCTCCAAATAAAAGATTGATTTTGCAGTTACTTCTAAAATTATGACTACGGTGTGATAGGTGTTAATCTAGTATTTGAATCAACAAAATTATACAAGAAAGCATGGAGCAATTGGATAAATAATATTTAATAAAAATAAATCTATATTAATAATTCATAGTCATAACACCACTCCGGATTCACATCCTGTAATAATTCAATCGGTCATTTTGAGCATTTGCACTTCGCTCGGTGGTTTGAGAGGATGAATAGCTCTGTACGATGTAGTATGACTTGTGTGTATCATCGGTTTCGGTTTTCGAGTGATTCGGAATTTGTTTGGGGGGAATGATTCTCAACTAGGAAGCTTTAAGTTATAAGAGTTGACCAAGTTTGAATTTTGAGTATTTGATCTCGGATCGGAGTTTTGATGGTTCCGTTAGGTTCAGATGGTGATTTTGGACTTGGGCGTATGCCCGAATTTGCATTTAAATATTTTTAGAAGATTTCGGCACTCATTGGCGAAAGTTGAAAATTTGAAAGTTTGGAATGTTCATAAGTTTGACGTAGAATTGACTTCGATGTTATCGGGTTCAGATTGTTGTTCCGGGAGTTGGAATAGGTTTGATATATTATTTGGAACTTGTATGCAAAACTTGGGTTCATTCCGGATTGGTTAGGCTTGAATCGGATACTTGGTTCGAAGTTTGAAGTTTATGAAATTAAGAGATTGATCTTGATCGACGATTCATGGTTTTTATGTTGTCATGCGTGATTTGAGGCCTTGAATAGGTCTGTGTTATGTTTTGGGACTTGTTGATATGTTCGGACGGGGTTTTGAGGGGCTCGGGTGAGTTTCAGGGTGGTTTCAGACCATTAAGCCATTTTAGTTGCCGGTTTTTGGCTACAGGGGTGTACATTGCGACCGCGTAGAATTGATTGAGATCGCGAAGAGTAAAATGGGAAAAATAGACTTGTGAATCGCGATCGCGGAAGCATTTACGCGATCGCATATAGGAAATTCTGTTATCACTGACCTGATTTTGGAAGGTTATTTCTTACAATCTATAAGGAATTTGGAGATGATCCCAAAATCAAAGTTGTAGCTCTTTGTGTCTAGGTTTCAGAAAATTAAATCGTTTGTCATTTGAATCTATGTAAAAAAAGTTATGGCTAATATACTGCATGCTATCTGAGAAGAGTTTGAGAAGGGTTATAGAAGTTTGTTCATCACGATCGCGGGGAAATGGCCGCAATCGCATAGGGTAAAAATTATCTTGGAAAATTTTGTAATCGCGATCACGAGGTTTGAGACTGCAATCGCGAAGGGTACCCCTGGAACAATGTAAAAAGTACTCTATTTCGAAGGTTTCATACATATTAGCATAATTTGAGCTATGAAGCTCGGATTGAGGCGATTTTTACCACATGGATTGGGATAAGTATTTTCTACTCGGTTTTGATTATATTTCATGAATCTGTCTTTGTTATTAGCATTTGATTGATGATTTCAAGAGATAAATTGGGGACTTTTGGTCTAAAATTTTATAAAATAAATTTTTGAGTTTTGAACATCGATTCAAAGTCGAATTTGGGCGAAACTGGTATGGTTGGACTCGTAATTTAATGAATTGTCGAATTTTATAAGTTTTGTCGGGTTCCGAGGTGTGGACCTCGGTTTGACTTTTTTGTTGGCTATGGGCTTTTGATTAAAGATTCGACCTTTCTCGATTGGATTCGTTTTCTTTGGCATTATTTGATGTTCTTGAGTTATTTTTGGCTAGTTTCGAGCCGTTAAGAGGTCTGTACGTACGGGATGGCATTTTTAGAGTATAGTTTGGCTTGGTCGGTATTGAATTCAGCTTGTTCGAGTTAAGTAACACTTCTAAACTTGGTGCTGAGGGTATGAACCCCCGAATATATATGTTATGTGTCTGGTGTTGAGGTGACGCACATGCTAGGTGACGGGCATGTAGGAGTGCACCGTGTGAATTATGACTCGGTTGATTCTGTGGTACTGCGTAGCTACCTAATCTTGTTTTTATCCATGAAATTTCTACGTGCTAGAGTAATTGAATTGATCTATGATAGAAATCATGTTTAGGCTATATGCTTATTATGTTAGGACTCACTGAGATCATTTGTGTTGTGGAGTTATTTGCTTAAATTGTAATTACACACTTAGTCATATTCATTCATTTGCATATTATATCTCAGTCTTTGTTATCATTCGTTGTCACATCGTGCTATCATTGTTTGGGCTGATTGGTATGAGATTTGTGAGCTTGATATACTAGAAAGATTGATGATTGAGTTGGGACCTGAGGGCCGACCGGGCGATAGCTTCGCGATCGATAATCGAAATAGGATAGATTGGCTTGAACCCTACTTCTATTTCACTGCTCGGGTTATCCTAAAGCTGCTAATCCGTATTGTGAGTAATATTGATGGGATCGAATTGCACGACGCAACATTTTTTATTGATTCATGATGGAATCGGGATGCACGCCGCAACCACACACACACACACACACATATATATATAGATAGATAGATAGATAGATAGAGAGAGAGAGAGAGAGAGAGAGAGAGAGAGAGAGAGAGAGAGAGAGAGAGAGAGAGAGAGAGAGAGAGAGAGAGAGAGATCGGGCTGCACGCAGGCCACATTGGCTTTATATTAGCACTTGGACAGGATTCGCCCCTCCGAAGTTTGACATACCAACAATGAGCACAAGTACTGAATAATGCTGAGTAACTGCGTGTACTGAGTGATTGAGCATGATGAGTGGGAGTGAGAGGCATTGAGATTGAGTACTCTGAGAGTGTGAGTACATGAGTTCATCACTGTGATGTACTGCACTTAACATGCATACTTGACATACAAGCATAGGGATGTATTTACTCATTCTACACGGTTTGGTGACATTTGTGATTTCACATGCACATTGACATGTAGGTATGGAGATGTACTTTTCTCATGCTATCTGAGAATGAAATATCTTATCTGTTGTTGAAAGTTTTTTGGGAAAACAAATCACATTTTTCTGATTTACTCATACTTTGGGTAGTTTTCGTGAAAAAATAGGTTTTAGTGTTATACCTGAAAATCATGCTTATTTTCCATATATGTGAACAAGCTGAGCATCATATCTTTGAGTTATTACTTATACTGTTTTTATTATATTGTTACAAGTTATTTTTGGCTATTGGTGTTGGACTCTGATCGTTGTCCAAGCTCGTCAGTGCTTTCAACCTAAGGTTAGATTTGTTACTTATTGATTACATGGGGTCGGTTGTACTCATACTATACTTCTGCACCTTGCGTGCAGATTTTGTAATTGTTGTTGCTGTGTATGGTGGGAGCTGGCATCGAAGATGTACCTGCGTCCCGGTTGTAGCTGCCTCTTGTTCATGATAGCTTTAAATTTATAAACATTTGTTTATGTACATTTCAAACAGATGATGCATTTATTTCATTCGAGTTTTGTAAACTCTAAATCTTAGAAGCTCGTGATTTGTACTACCAGTCTTTTGGAAGTTGTATAAAAGTCCAGTTATTACATCATTTATTTTCTCTGTAAATCTCATTTTTGTTGGATTGTTGATAATTGGTTTACCTAGTGGGTTGGGTTAGGTGCCATCACGGCTAGTTAGATTTTGGGGCGTGACACATCCATAGCTAATGAGTTTAGCTAGATATGACAATAGAAGAAATAATCAAATTATCTTCGATTCCTGTCATTAATGCTAATGGAGAAGAAGAAGAAGAACAAGAAGAAGAAGAAGATTGAGAAACCATGATGTCACTTGTTAACCCTCATGAAAACTCATAGCCCCTCGTACAATATTCCTCTCTGTCAAAAGTTACTCAAAAAATACCTAAAAGGTACTATATATACTCGTCCGAAAAGCTGGACAATTATCCTTGTCGGGTCTTGCGTAGCCATGCAGTATGCATGGCCCAATACTCTATTTCTTCAGCTCTCAGTGCGTGGCCAAGCTGTGTAGCCCACACATGATGCATGGCCACTTTTAGAACTCAAACTTTCACCCTCCAAGTTCTCCAACTGCATGGGTGACCTGTGTGGCCCACACAGGATGTACTTTTGCTATTTTAGTTTTCTTCTTCAGTTTTGGCCTGAAGTTGATGTTTTCTTGAGGGTATTTGATGATTTTCAAACTCTTAGCTCTCACACAACTCCATGACTTATAATTATATCATTCAAAATATAATTAGTCCATTAATCACATTAACTGGGCATAACTCTATAAAAGACATAAGAGAAGTTGAAAAAAATACCAATTTATCAATAAACTTGTGATCTTATTTGACTATATTTTTATTGTAGAATAAGCAATGACTATTAGTATAATGGGTCTATGAGTCAAGTCGTTCCCACATGGAGCTATCTTAATTTCTAATAAAATTATTATTAAATTTTCTGAAGATAAACAGTCGTAACAATTGAGATTAATAAGTAACTAATAAACTAATGTAATTAAACCAAGAAACTAAAATAGAGAATATATTTCACTCTTATATGATGAAAGAATCTAGGTATTATTACCTCTATTATTGAATTTATTTACTTTATCCGGTCATATTTAACTTCAAATGACTTTTTATTGTTAATGTTTGATTGCGGTAGACTAGGATAATAGGTCTAAATATAATACAAATTGATTGATTATAGCTTGTTCGAGGATGAAGTGCCCAAGAAGGCTCTACATGCTTTTGCCTTCGAAAAAGGGTCAAAACAACCCCAAGACTATTGAAATTGGTATAAAAATGCTCTTTATCTACCTATTGAGCCAAAAATGCTTCCACCATTAATTTTGTGTCTCTTTTCTGCCCTTGAAACTAATAGCCATACCTTATTTTTAAAAAAAAAAAAAATTATTTAAAACGTGGCCTCACATGATTGGTCTAATTTTGGGTTCCATAATAAATTAGAATAAAATAAAACTCTACCTTTCTCTATACTCATATGACCCACTTTTCCTCTCTCTTTCACTTTATAGCCTGTTTGGCCAAGTTTTGTTTGGACCAAAAATACTTTTTTTAGCCAAAAGCATTTTTGGCTAAAAATTGAGGTGTTTGACCAAGCTTTTAGATGGAAAAAGTGCTTTTGAGGAGAATCAGAAACAGTTTTTGAGAAGCAGAAAAAAATAGTTTCTCTCCAAAAGCACTTTTCTGAGAAGCACTTTTGAGAAAAATACACCTAGAAGCAGTTTTTCAAAAGCTTGGCCAAATACTAATTAGTGCTCAAAAGTATTTTTCAAATTAATTAGCCAAACACAAACTGCTTCTCACCAAAAGTACTTTTTTGAAAAGTACTTTTGAGAAAAACACTTCTCAAAATAAGCTGATTTTAGAAGCTTGGCCAAACATGCTATTAGTGTTGTTTCTCCCATCAACCCTTCCTCCAACAGCAGGGACAATTGAAAATATACAATTCCTGAAAACACCATAATCAAAACTATTATCTATTCATAAGTCAATTGTAAATAATTCTTGAAACATCTTACTAGCATCTTAGTTGGGCCAAAAAGAAAAACTTAGAAAAAATACCACAAGAAAAATAAAAATAAAAATTAAGCTCAAGAGAAAATATATAAAAGAGAAAAGATTAAATTAAACAAAATTCAACAAAAAAAGGAAAAATCTGAATAATGTTACTATCTTCGGTTTCTTTCAGCTTTGGAATAAAAGAAGTATCACATCATAAATTATTTTAGTTTTGGGTAGGATTTGGAGTACCAAGAGGAGCCTTTCTCAAGCTTTGCTCCATAATTTTCTTTGATGTTTCTTGGATGGGGTAGGGGTTGATGGGAGGGAGAAGACAAGTGGAAGAGAAGGGAGAAGTGGCCGTTAGTTTCAAGGGCAGAAAAAACCACAAAATTAACCGTGTAAGCATTTTTAGCCCAATAGGTAAATAAAGAATATTTTTTTTACCAATTCCATAGTTGGCCCTTTTCCTTTTTTCTTTTGGCATGTATAAACAAATAAATGTTACGTTTATAAGGTTAGTCCAACTTAAGATTTTATTTTTATTGTGTTGGTTCGTGTAAAGAAACGTAATTACTTAACTTTTTTGTTATCATCATTGTTATAATTATATTTGTTTTAGTTGATTTATATTGCTATCAAACTATTGTCTATGCATGTTTTAAGTGAAGTCGCGCATGCATTTACAATTAATCAACTTCAACCAAAATGTCACGGTTAAATAATACAACAACATTGCAAATTCTTGGACATAATTTTAGTGGGCGGTTGGACATAAAAATTGTAAAATTCCAAAAAAAAGGTGAAAAAAAATTTCAAGGGAAAATGGTATATGAAAATTAGAATTGTGTTTGGACATGAATATAATTTTGGGTTGTTTTTGAAGTTTTGTGAGTAATCTGAGTGAAAATTTTGAAAAACAGTTTTTTGGAGTTTTTTTAAAATTTCGAATAATTTCAAAATGCATCTTCAAGTGAAAATTGAAAATTTTATGAATAAACGCTGATTTTGAAAAAAGTGAAAATCTTTTGAAAAAAAGAGAAAATTTTCTTATGTCCAAACGAGCTCTTAGATGGATTTTACTCTAAAGTTGCTATTTACAATTTTTAACATTAATCTGCCGGTCTTATAATGTGATAGAATAACTAAAAGAAATTTCATATTCTTATCACTAATTATTAACGTCTAAACTATTCACAATCTTAATTATCCTTGAATTTAGGATCCGTATATTCATATTTTTTTCTTCCGAAATTCATCTTCAAACCATTGCTTGATTATAGATTGAACTAAATTTTTGATTTTTTTTGAAGATGAGTATAAATTTGAAAAAGTAATTTTTATCTTTTTTTTTTCAAGTAAAACTTAATTTTCTCTTGTAAAATAATAATATTTTTCAAGTGAAATGCATATATAAACATAGTTTAAAATTTCAAATACTTTCTCAACTTTTCTCCAAATATATTTTTTCCTTAAAAAATTATACTCACTCCGTTTCAAATTAGATGAGGTACTTTACTTTGTAGTCTGTTCTAAGATAAATGATACATTTTTAAATTTAGAAATAATTCAACTTTAAACTCTTTATTTTACCTACTTTATCCTTAATGAGAAACTTTTATAATAATACAAATATTATGTTTCCACAAAAATTTTAACCCTTAAACTTTTAATAACATAATTTTTTTTTATTTTTTATTTTTCTTAAACTTTATGTCGAATCAAAGTAACTCGCTACTAATTTTTATGTCCCTTAAATTACGAAATCCAAGGTTCACTTGGACCTGGCCTATCTGGCATAGCGCATTTAGTCAACGCAAACGGAAGCGGTTCAAACAGGAGGAGCCTCCATACTTATCAATTCTGATGATCTTGCGATTTCTTCATCATCTTTAAACTCTGAAAATTTATCCCTTCTGTTCGGTTTGCACATTAAACGATCGATCTTTTTTTCTTAAATTTGTACATGATTGTTATTTCGTGCTCATTATGTTCTTCGATCCCCTTTTTACTTGATAGCAGTTAATTAAGGGCTTCAGTTTCAAATCTTATCGCCTTATTTTGGTTCAATCAATTGTTCAATTTGAAAAAAAAGGGGAAAAAATTAAGATCGATGGTGAAGGAGACGGAATACTATGACATTTTGGGAGTCAGCCCTACGGCCACCGAATCTGAGATCAAAAAAGCATATTACATTAAGGTAATACTCCGAATTACGTATTTATTTCATTTTCTAGTGTCCTTGTCATTTGCATTTACCTTTTTCATTTTTTTAATTTGTTAATACACTTTATGGATAGAATTTTAAGTATAGGTTTGAACAATTAAAATGATCTTTTTCTATGCGCACTTGCTTGTCTAGTTCAAGTTGAAAGCGGATAATTAGGTATATATATGGTTAAGGAATTATATTTGAGAGGTTTTGTGCTTGAAATTGAAGCTACCTTTAAACCCAGCAAATTTCTTGCCCCGGGGCTTTGGTCTAGTGGTAAGAGACTAAGAGTGTAACTTGTGATGTGTGGGCTAGGCGTACATCACACGTTTGAATCCTACCACAGACAAAAGCCTGGTATTTAAGTGGAGAAGGGCAGAGGAAGAGCGCATTATCCACCGAATTTCGAACGGTGCGCCACTTGCCCTCGCGGATTTCTCGATTATAAAAAAGTAAGATCTTTATTAAGCAAGTATAAAGAATCTTGTCTGTTACTTATCAACACACACTCACACACAAGAATCCTGTCAGTGCTCCGAAGAAGGACAAGTAACATAGAGAGGTGGAGAGAATTAAGATGATC
The DNA here is from genome assembly GCA_000715115.1 of Nicotiana otophora. NCBI lineage: Eukaryota > Viridiplantae > Streptophyta > Magnoliopsida > Solanales > Solanaceae > Nicotiana > Nicotiana otophora. Next base: position 34,432 of record AWOL01S0049225.1, on the reverse strand, counting down.
CTTATGGTTGGCGTGGTGAGGTGATTAGGAGTTCATTTTTTTAATACATAATGATGCTTTATTAACAAAAAATGGATAAAGTCTAGGTATTATGGATAGAAGAGTTCTTATTCCAAATTTTATCCACAAAAAAGGATGTAGGCCTTGGTTATAGATAGATAGAATGGAGCATAGAGCTTTGCAATTCCTTTAAGGATTGTGGTAAACTTTGAGGACACCCAAGCCTCTATTTAAGATATCTTTGATATGTGATACATGCGCTTTGAGTCTAATAGCCTGTTTGACCAAGCTTCTCCAATCCTAGAAGCACTTTTTTTGAAAAAAAAGTGTTTTTTATTCAAAGTTGAAGTGTTTGGCCAAACTTTTGGAATAAAAAAAAGTGCTTTTGATGAGAAGCAGAAGCAGAAAAAAGTAGCTTCTCTGCAAAAACACTTTTTTGAAAAACACTTTTGAGAAAAATACACTTAGAAGCAGTTTTTAAAAGCTTGGCCAAACACTAATTGCTGCTCAGAAGTGCTTTTCAAATTAATTAGCCAAATACAAACTGCTTCTCACAAAATACTTTTGAGAAAAACACTTTTGAGAAAAAGTACTTCTCAAATAAACTGATTTTTGCAGTTTGGCCAAACAGGCTATAAGACTCCGAAAGCTTGAATAGCATTTCCATGTTGAAGGTCATGTCATTGTACATTTAATTTTTTCTCGCCATGTATGATGCTATCACATTTGAGGGAATAAACTTGGTGAATGGTAAATTATGCTAGCATCTCTTCTCTTACCATTTCTGATATTAAAGTGACTGTTTGATTATCAGTGTAAGGTTGATCAAATGGATGGTGGTTTTAGTTCTTTTTTCCAGGTTTAGCCAGTTGGATATTTGGTAAAGAGGAGTAAACCGTCAGCTATATGTCGTACCTTATCGACTCATAAACAAAGGAGTAGACTGTTGGACCTTACAATCTAATTTGGAGACTGATTTCCATAATATTTTGGGTATAATTTTTCAACAAGGAAGTAATAGTGTTGCTTTCATATTTCGGAAACTTGGGGCTTTAACCTAGCTATGTATTTATGCTCTTTATTGCGGCTTCCAGTTAGTAACTTGAATAAGTTGATTATGATTCATCCACAAGCAATTATGGTTTAGCTTTTTGTTATTTCTATAGGTTTTGTTCATTTTCTGAAGTCATAGCCTCAGGAATGAGCATATTACCCACAACTACAAAAAAAACAAATGATGAAGATTAAAATTTGTAGCTCATAGACTTGAAAGAGTTGGAACTAAATGGAGACAAGTTCGGAGAGTTGTAGACTCCTACTTCTAGTTTCCATTGCTTATGCCTGAATTTCCCTTTTACCGTATGATTTCATTCTTGACTCTGCTTCCATTCAAGCTTTCCATGTAATGGCTTCTCTTTTTTTCTAACTTCCCTATGTGGTACAGGCACGGCAGGTTCATCCTGATAAAAATCCAAATGACCCTCTAGCTGCACAGAATTTTCAGGTGAGTCTTTAATATACTTCTTTTGGGTTGGGAATTCCTTGATGATATATTTTTAAGCAGCTAATTTTTTTTCCAAATAGAAGATATTCCTTGTGCTCGTGCACGCTGCAGTTTTACAGAAGAATTACCACATATGAATATTCAATAAATATCACTAATCAAGTAATGCATTGATTGTGGAACTCTCAAGTTTTATCCTCTATATGTGTTACTTGCACCTTTTTCCATGTGTAGTCATTTTTAATCTTGTCTAATCTTATAAGGCTACATATCCATATTAAAATTTGTATCTTTGTGGTACTAATTTGGCTATAGAGGCCAAACATTCACCCCCATGTAGTGTTATTGGTCTTACAGTCGTTTATATACCTTGCCTTTCACTTTGGTATGTTCCTTCTATCATATAACACTTTAGTAGCACTTCTTCATTTCAACCATACTATTATATAGAAGGATTTTGTACACTTGAGGAATAGCTCTCTTTTCCATATTTATTTTTGGTGCACCCACAAGGTTCCTGTAGGTATAGATTATCGGGATGTTGTTGGCATAAAACCATATTTTTTTGTGAGGTTTTCTACATTCTGGTATACATCTTGTATAAGGGTATTTTTTGCCCATTACTAAAACGAATTTATACTTCATTAAAAGAATCACCTATTTTGATTCTCTGTGTAACATTTTCATCTACCCCTCCAGGTAGGGGTAAGGCCTGCATACACTCTACTCTCCCCAGACCCCACTTGTGGGATTTTACTCGGTTGTTGTTTGTTGTTGTGTAATATTTTCATCTATCATTGCATTTAGCTCGAACATCAAACGTATACATATGAATTGTTCGTATCTAGGCAGCAGGCACTACAATTTCGTTTAATCTTACCTTGACCTCACTCTCCTTATGTAGGCTAAACTTGCATTGCATATATTCGACATTACTTGTACTCACCTAAAACTCTTACTCCCTACTGTACTTCTCCATAGTTCAACTTTTGGTTGACACCCTCGCTAGTTTGGTTAATTAGCACAACATCGTCAGCAAATAGTATATGCGGTAAAACCTTAGTCTGTGTATTGTTAGTGAGCTTGTCCATAAGACCATAACTGGGTAAGAAAGTATAGATTCAATGTCGATCATTGGTGTAAACCCGTGGTTATGGAAAGCTCCTTTCTATCTCTTACCACTTGTTCCTGCTAGTGACGGCGCTTTCATGCATATCTTTTATGACATTTATATATTTAATATGGATTGTTTTTATTCAACACTCACCAAAGGACTTTTCCTGGCACTTATATACGCTTTCTCACACAATATGTAGATCTTTCTTTCTCTCATAATAAAATTTCCATCAGTCTTCTTAGCAAGTATGTAGAAGGCATAAATTCAAACTGGTTACCTGTCGCTCTTGAGATAAAAAATGATAGTTCACACAACTTTGGAGATCTCTTTTTTCCTTACATATTGGAATAAAGGTATGTTTTCTCTGCTCGTTGGGCATCCTAGCACTTCTTAGTATAATTTTAAATAATTTGCTAAATACCCTAACCTCCCCAAGACACTTCAAAACCCCTACAGGAATACCATCTAGACTACATGCTTTTCTAATTCTTATACTTTCATGGCATCGTTTACTTCTACCAGCCTAGTTCTGTGACTTTAGCTAAAGTTTTTGAATATTCTTGAATCCTGTATCAAATAAAATATGACCTACACTAATTGAAACTAAATAAATTTGAATCTTTCTAATCATTTAGTTTTTTTTTGTATGAGTTGCGAACTGTAAAGCTATATGTTGCTTTACATTTTTCGCTTCCTCTTGTACAAGGTGGGTAATCCTAATGGTGCAACTGACATAAAAGGGCAAACCGGTGCACAAGGCATCCCGCATTCGCTCAGGGTTCGGGGAAGGGCTGCACCCCAATAGTGCAACGGACATATTTTTATTTTTCTATCTTATCTATCATGTATAATTTTTTTTTATAAGAATCTATCATATATCATTTTATATGGCTCATTTGCTTAGATCTCTAAATATGGTTTAGAGTTGGAAGTTAAAATCAATCAATCAACTAAACCTTGATCTCAAATTAGTTGGGATGAATTTTCTATAATCATTCCACCCTATTTAGGTCCTTTTCATTCTAATACTAAATAATTTGCCTTTTAATGCAAATTAGGGTTCTCTAAATCTCACACTTAACCATACACAAATAACTAATTTAATTACAACTAGTTGGTATTCCCTATATGAATCTATTGCTTCCATTGCATTTTGTTCTTAGGTAAGCCCGCGTTGATTCGATGAGATTTATATGTCTTTTGAGACAATTTCCTTGTATGTGATTTGGTTTATCTTGTCCTTATTTATCACCTTCAATCATCATATTATCTTGAGGTCTACATAGGACATAGTCAAATCATTTAAGAAGACTTCTCATTTGTCCTCTATTTGTGGTACACCTTGCGCTGAACGTTTATTGTATTAAAATGAAATAAGAGAAGAAGTGAGTCATCCTCTTCCTCTTTTACATTATAGGGTAGCGTCTTGCTTGTGGTGAGAAATATCGAGTTGGTTTGGAATCCAGTGGTTGATGCCACACATGGTTAAAGAGTTGATGTTACCTGGATGATTATAAGAGGGAAGAGAAGATGCAGGGCGTGGGAGGTTGCTCCACTAACACTTATGTGGACCATATGGAAAGAGAGAAATAGAAGTGCTTTTGAAGGAGTAGAGAACGATTTTGTACACTTGAGGAATAACCTTTTATCCCTTATTACTTTTTGGTGCACCCATGAGTTCCCTGTATAGATGGTTGGGTGTTGTTTGTAGAAAATCATATCTTTTTGTTAGGTTTTCTACTTTTTGATATACTTCTTGTATACGGGCGTTTCTTTTGCCTCCATTAATTAAGTTGAGAGAAAATTTGAAAACTGATCGACAACCCAGTCAGTTTTGTGCTTGTCAACTGGTCTAAGTCGAAACCTAGTTAGATGTTCTCATAATCTTTGTAATGTATGTGTTTTATCTTTCAATTATAAAATAGGTTTCAATTGTTTTCCACAACTTACTACGATCTAGAGTGCTTTTAGAACTTATTCCTAAGCTGTTATCTTCACACTGATGAAATTCTTGTTATCTCAAAAAAGCGCCGTTGTTTGTTCAAATCCCCTGATCTTTTGAAGAAAATTCAAGTTAGATATAACCTGCTGCTAAGAGAAATAAAGTAGCGAGTTAATTTGTGCGATGAATCTTCTGTGGTTTCATGTGCTATTGCCTTCACCAATTTTTGTTTTCTCCTTGGTTGCAGGTGCTGGGAGAGGCTTATCAAGTACTGAGCGATCCAGCTCAACGACAGGCTTATGATGCACATGGAAAATCAGGAATTTCAACGTAATTTCTCACTCCTGTAGTATTGATACCTGCACTTTTGTATTTCTCATAGTACAATTTATATTTGGGACCAGTCAATTGATTTTCTCATATATAACTTAGGGGTATGCTCTTATGTCGATTGTTTCATTCAGTATTCACCTGCTAATTCAAACTTATGTGCTTTGAATTGTTTGCAGAGACGCAATCATTGATCCTGCAGCGATTTTTGCTATGCTTTTTGGAAGTGAGCTTTTTGAGGAGTACATAGGTCAGCTTGCTATGGCATCAATGGCTTCATTGGATATTTTCACAGAAGGTGAAGATTTTGATGCTAAAAAGTTGCAAGAGAAAATGAGGGTATAGTTCTTCATTTTCGTTTAGCTTTTATGAATTCTAAGATTGTTGCTTATGAAAATTGAATTCTTACATTTTTATTGACTTCATGTATATATTGGGTAAAGCTTGCAAAAAGATAAAGAACTGAGAAGGAGCTTGAGAAATGGTTATAGTGGCACTTATATGTATATGCTTGTATAAAAGAAATACCATTTATGTTCATGATCTTAACTGCTGACTTGTTAAACCTAGAATCCCACACGGCGTCTCACTCTTTTACTTTTTAAGGCAAAAGCTTCTTTCCCCGAAAGAAGAGAGAGAGGCCCTATGATATAATAAGCATGAATCAAGGGAAAGGATCCAAAGATTTGGACATATCTTCATACGACCTTAAATAGTGTCAATTGAACTGATGATACATTAACTAAAATAGGGGAACCGGAAGAAAGAACAAGATCTTTCTTTTAAAAAATATTTTGGTTGACAAGTAGAGAAGGAATGGCATGTGACATAGTGGAAGTCTGTCGAGTGATATGTTAGATCTGATTTTTCATTGTCCGAACTAACAAATTGTTCAGGCAGCTTATCTGTTGCTTGTTTATTTTGTAGTTCAATTTACTGGTTGAAATTCTCATAACAAGAACTTTCTAATTATCTTATGCCTTGCAAGCTATATTCTATAAATACCTGTGCGATCATTTTGTTGTTAATGGGTGTAAGGCGCCTTCAAGACAGCAGTTTTCTTTTCTTTACTATTCGGATGATGTATTTTCCAATCCTGCTCTACTATTTATCGAGAAGTTAATCAATGATATCACATTGCATGATATGTCAAAAAGAATTGGATGTTTACGTCACAACAGTCTGTTAGAGTGCATTGCATCTTTACATCACACTGAGTTGGATCTCATATTTTTTGATGAAAAAGATACTAATATGCATCAGATGGTCTACCAACTCTTGGCTGGAGTTTACTGTATGCCGTAGAAGCTGTATCAATTTATGTGTTTACCATTGCTATGGCTAAGCAATTTACTTCTTTCCTTCTTAATCTAACACAGGTTGTTCAGAGGGAGAGGGAAGAAAAGCTTGCTGAAACTTTGAAAGACCGGCTTAATCTGTATGTACAGGGAAATAAAGAGGACTTTGTTCGTCATGCAGAAGCGGAGGTGTCGAAGCTTTCAAATGCTGGTTATATTCTCATACCTACTAATTATTCCTTCAACCCCTTTTCGTACTGAAGTGCTTTTCTGACGTTGCCAAATGTTGATACATGAGGGGCTAGGTACAAGCAATATGCATATACAACTGTATCATGGGTTGCGAGTTTAATAGTGTTGGTACACTTGCATTGTCTGGTGTCTTGTTATTATTTAGAAATTTGTATGTCAGTAAAAAAACATAGATAACCTTAGGGGTCGTTTGGTTCATATGCCTGTATGTGAGGATTATAATACAAAAATTGTTCATGGTATTGGTGTGAGTAATGATATAGATATTCTTATGGGGTAAATAATAATGCAGGGATTGTTATGTAGTGAATATTGTTAGATAATTATGTAAATAATATGAATTAGTCCTACTCCCACATAGAATAGGAGTATGATATGTATTGTATAAATATGGCACATGTATTATAATTAAATAGAAGATCAATAATAAGATTTTTCTCCCGTGTATTCTCATATGGTATCAGAGAAAAGATTGATGTGCGTCATTCCAGCGTAACCGGGAAGAAAGAACTTAGTCATCGTGCAATTTTTCCGGTAACCTAAGGTCTGTCTACGTGAAAATCGCTTTCTGTCAGTGTTGTGCAAAAACCAACACCACAACAAGGTAGATCACCCTTCGGCGGCCGACCCTAGAAATTTTCTCCGGCGACCAACCCCAGAAAATTCCAGGTGCACTTGGATATTTTTGATGAAAGATCGATCTGAGTTGTTTTCTATTTTCCAGACCTTCCACGCTGAAGTTCAAAATCAATTTGAGGTTTCTATCCGCACATTTCGTTGTGATAATGCCCTAGAGTATTTGTCTTCCCCATTTCAACAGTTTATGAACTCTTATGGGATTATTCATCAAACATCTTGTCCGTACATATCCCAACAAAATGGGGTAGCTGAAAGAAAGAATAGACATCTTATTGAAACTGCTCGTACCTTACACATACAATCTCATGTTCCGTTGCATTTTTGGGGGATGCAGTTCTTACATCTTATTATCTTATTAATCTTCAGTCATTCAGAATCAAGTTCCGTTCTCTGTCATGTTTCCCCACTTACCTTCGTTCTCTGTTCCACCCTGTGTCTTTGGGAGCACGTGTTTTGTTCATACACTTATTCTAGGAAAAGATAAGTTAGCTTCTCGTGTGTCTTTGGGAGCACGTGTTTTGTTGATACACTTATTCTAGGAAAAGATAAGTTAGCTTCTCGTGCTCTTAAGTGCGTATTTTTGGGTTACTCGAGAATGCAAAAAGGATATCGATGCTATTCTCCTGACCTCCAGCGATACCTTATGTCTGCTGATGTTACCTTCTTTGAAACCCAATCATACTTCAAAGGTCAAGGTAATCACTTAGATATTTCTGAGGTGCTACCAGTTCCATCTTTTGGAGATTCAGTCACTGTCTCCCATTCATCTTCCTCTATAACTCCAGCTTCACCACCTACGGCTCCAGTTGCAGCTCCACCACCATAGCTCCAGTTCCACCACCTAGTCCAGTTTAATCTTCTACAGCTTCACCACTTCTGACTTATCATCGTCGTCCCCGCGCAGCATCAGGCCCAACCGATTCACGTCCTGCACCTGACCCTGCTAATACTACAGACTTGTCTCCTCTTAGTCAACCGATTGCACTACGGAAAGGAATACGGTCCATACTTAATCCTAATTCCCATTATGTCGGTTTAAGTTACCATCGTCTGTCATCACCCCATTATGCATTTGTATCATCTTTGTCCTATGTTTCCATCCCTAAGTCTACAGGAAGCACTGTCTCATCCAGGGTGGCAACAAGCTATGATTGACGAGATGTCTACTTTACATACAAGTGGTACTTGGGAGCTTGTTTCTCTTCCTTCGGGTAAATTTACTGTTGGTTGTCGTTGGGTGTATGCAGTCAAAGTTGGTCCAGATGGCCAGGTTGATCGACTTAAGTGTCGTCTTGTTGCCAAAGGGTATACTCAGATTTTTGGGCTCGATTACAATGATACTTTCTCTTCCGTGGCTAAAATAGTATCAGTCCGCCTTTTTCTATCCATGGTTGTTGTTCGCCATTGGCCTCTCTATCAGTTGGACATTAAGATTGCTTTTCTTCACGATGATCTTGAGGATGAGGTTTATATGGAGCAACCACCTGGTTTTGTTGCTCAGGGGGAGTCTAGTGGCCTTGTATGTCGGTTGCGCCGGTCCCTCTATGGTCTAAAGCAGTCTACTCGAGCCTGGTTTGGTAAGTTCAGCACAGTTATTCAGGAGTTTGGCATGACTCGTAGTGAAGCTGATCATTATGTGTTTTATCGGCATTCTACTTCAAATCTCGGTATTTATCTGGTGGTTTATGTTGATAATATTGTTATTACCGGCAATGACCAAGATGGTATTACTAAGTTGAAGCAGCATCTCTTTCAGCATTTTCGGACTCAGAATCTGGGTGGATTAAAGTATTTTTTAGGTATTGAGGTTGCTCAGTATAGCTCAGGTATTGTAATCTCACAACGGAAGTATGCCTTAGACATTCTTGAGGAGACAAGAATGACAGGCGTTGTAGGCTTGTTGACACTCCTATGGATCCGAATTCTAAACTTCTACCAGGACAGAGGGAGCCGCTTAGCGATCCTGCAAGATATAGGCGGTTGGTTGGTAAATTAAATTACCTCACAGTGACTAGACCTGACATTTTCGTTCCTGTGAGTGGTGAGTCAGTTCTTGAATTCTCCCTGTGATAGTCAATGGATGCAGTTGTCCGTATTCTTCGATATATAAAATCAGCTCCAGGCAAAGGATTATTGTTTGAAGATCGAGGTCATGAGCAAATTGTTGGGTACTCAGATGCTGACGGGTCAACATCACCTTCTGATGGACATTCTACGTCTGGATATTGTGTTTTAGTAGGAGGTAATTTGGTGTCTCGGAAGAACAAGAAACATAATGTGGTTGCTCGGTCTAGTGCAGAAGCATAATATCGAGCAATGGTTGTGGAACATGTGAGCTAGTTTGGATCAAACATTTGCTTAATGAGTTGCAATTTGGTGAGATCAGGAAGATGGAACTTGTGTGTGATAATCAAGTTGCCCTTCATATTGCATCAAATCCGGTGTTCCATGAGAGAACTAAACACATTGGGATTGACTGTCACTTCGTCAGAGAAAAGATACTCTCAGGAGATATTGCTACAAAGTTTGTGAAGTCAAATGATCAGCTTAGAGATATTTTCACCAAGTCCCTTACTCGTCCTCGTATTAGTTACATATGTAACAAGCTCAATACATATGATTTGTATGCACCGGCTTGAGGGAGAGTGTTTGATAATTATGTAAATAATATGAATTAGTCCTAGTCCCACATAGAATAGGAGTATGATATGTATTGTATAAATAGGGCATATTGTATAAATAGAAGATCACTAATAAGATTTTTCTCCCGTGCATTCTCACAAATAATAATAAGGGGGTGTTATGTAGGGGATTACCTACTTTAAAAGCATTTTGTTTTTAAATATTTTTATCCACGTATTGTTAATGCACGTCTTCTTATTCCATATTTATCTCACATAAAATAATGTATAGATTCCTGCATAAAGTTATGCGAGTATTACGCATAATACCGCCAACCAAATGTCGTATTAGTTTTGTCGAGACTGCTTTCTTTTATGCAGCCAACAAGATGTTGTAGTTATGGGACAATTATCTTTTCTTATGCGGTTACCAAAATGTTGTATGATTATATGCGAAACATTATATCGGGATGCAGCCAACGAAAAGACTGCTTAGAATTGAACCTTATATTGTCTGAAAAGACAAATTATTAAGTATTGGAATGAAACAGATCCAAGTGGAGTAGATGTATATTAATGATTCATAATCTCATGTAGCTGACTCCAGTTCATTTGGAATTGACACGTAAAAGCTGATGTTGTATAAGTACCAATTGAAGCTGTCTGGTCTTATTCTACAGCTTATGTTCCCTCTTGCTCTGCAATCTCCTTTCCCTGCATGCCCTCTCAACTCTTTAGCTTTGACTTTCTTGATATTTTTGTTGGTGACTTTTGATTGACATTGCTGTGGTTATAGAATCTTTTCTCATCAACTCAATGCTTGGTAACAGCTTATGGTGTTGATATGTTAAATACAATTGGATACATATATGCAAGGCAGGCAGCTAAAGAGCTTGGAAAGAAGGCATTATACTTGGGTGTTCCTTTTATTGCTGAGTGGTTCAGAAACAAAGGCCATTTTATCAAATCCCAAGTAACTGCTGCAACAGGTTTGTAGTGCTGGCTTTAAGCAGTGCTGTATGGTTAAACCTTGTATTTCTTAGTTCCAAATGGACAAACTATTTGCATCTTGTCTGCTCAATATGTATATTAGTGTGTGCATTGAGCTTACGAAAGAATGCTTAGTTATAAAAAAGCTTACGAAAGAATACTTCCTTACGGTGTTTACAATCTTCATTCGGTTTTGTGATTTAATTAGTCCAGAATTAGTTTTTAACCAATTTTTGCTTCTATTGATATGTCATATAACCTAATGACTTAGGTTTGACAGTAGGATAGTATAGACAAATTAGGAGAGGAGTATTAAGCTGAGGAATTAAATGAAGTAAAAATGAGAGTTCAAAATAGTTTTAAACTTTTTCTCAGTTTTCAGCTTGTACAACTATCATTAACCAGAAATGAGGTCGGCACATGGAAGCTATGGGAAAGACCAATTGAAATTGGAAACACTTTCTGATCATTGTTCCTCTTTGTCTTTGTTCTGGATTGTGAGGTCTATTTTTGGTACAAACATGCTATGAAGGTGTTTATCTTTAACTTGTTTTGACTTCCATTTTTTCTATTCTTGGAAAAATCTTATTCCTTTCTCTTACACGTTTCTGATTGACTTTTTGGGTGATATACAATCTAAAGTACAAGAGAAAGATGGTACGTTGATTTAACTAGTTCTACCTCATCAATGCTTTCCAAAACTTCTTTTTTAATCCATTCACTTATCAAAAAAGAATTGCAAGGTTTGAAATAAGCTTTTGGGTCTTTCTTGCATCACTTCTATCATAATGTGTCCTCAATTATAGCTGATGTAATTGTGATCAACTCGCATTCGTCCAGCCAACCAACGTGTGTAGTGTGGTACTTGATCGTGATATTTATGGTAATGTTCTTCTGAAATAAAATAAATTAATTGCTTCCTAGGTGCAATTGCTTTGATTCAGCTACAAGAGGACATGAAAAGGCAGCTCAGTGCAGAAGGAAATTACACTGAGGAAGAACTTGAAGAGTATATGCAATCCCACAAGAAGTTAATGATTGATTCTCTCTGGAAGCTCAATGTAGCTGATATTGAAGCCACCCTTTCTCGTGTTTGTCAAATGGTTGTTCACACTTTATCATGTTCTGTTTGTGGCTTATCTTATATTGTTTCATTTCGTTATTTTAGTATTCATTGCTTTATTTAGGTTCTACAAGACAACAATGTGAAGAAAGAAGAGCTTCGTGCCCGCGCAAAGGGGTTGAAAACTCTTGGCAAAATTTTTCAGGTACTACTGCTCACCAATATTTTTAATATGTAGTGTGATCCTTTCATTTAGTTAACCTATTAGTTCTGAAGAATGAACTACATATGTTCAGAAGGTTAAGAATGGCAATGAAACCGAAACTACGGTAAACGGTCAAGTACACAAGTTGGACAGGAATGATCCGAGTTGCGACTCTCGTTCTTCAACTGCGTCAGTACAATCATCAAATAAAGAGGAGGTGCCTTCTACTGTATTTGTGTCACAGGTACTGCTCTTGATTGTGTTCCATTTTCCTTTACGTACAGCTATCTTGCACAGGTTTGTTTCCTTTACTGGCCTTCTTTTTCTTTTGGTCAATTGCCTTTTTGATCCTCATATTGTAAGTTCAAATCAATCTCTTTTGCATCATACTACATCGAGAACCCCCCCACACC
>AWOL01S0049225.1:0-21482 GCA_000715115.1 Nicotiana otophora | reverse complement strand
CCCCACCCCCGCCACACACACAAAAAAAAAAAACCTTATTTGAAACCTCATTCCCAAACCACTAACTCTGGGAAACAGTTTTTTCCCCCCCGCTTAGTTTCTCTTATCCTTTTGAAGGAGTTTGTAGAACAGTTTTAAGATTAAAAAACTCCGGCTTCATTCCTGCATTCATCGGATGAGAATTTCATTAGTGGAATATATTGCTCTTCCTTTGTTAATCTTACTTTTCTTTTTCTTTTGGTGTTCCAATGTGGAATATATTGCATTGTACTTGTCAAGAAAAAAGGTAGATATTCCATTGTAATGAGTCTATAGAATATTCTGAGATTCATCTCAAATGAAGCAAAGATCATGTCACTGTCTTTTGCATTTGTCTCAACTATTGGAGTAGTTTATTTATTCACATTCAATTTTGTACATATCTTCAGAGCCCATATGTGGAGGCTCCGCAGTTTGCCGGTGGTCAATTCAGCTATAACTTCCCCATGCCGACTGCACCACCAGGTGCACAGAGACATGCATAGATACGGAGTTCGTGAAGAATTTATGTAGCTTGTGAATGGTAGTGCTTGTTGTTGTATGGATTATTCTTAGGGAAGAGAGGGAGTTTGAGCTTCTTATGTATCCAGTGTGTACACATACTTAAGGCATTGATTCCAAACTTGTGGAACGGATTGGTGAGCAGAGAAAAGCTTCTGTACATGTTGCTTTCATGAAGGACTGCTTTGTAATTAATTTGTTCGAGTGTAATTTGTGTGGCCTGTAAATGCAAAATATTATATTGCATTGGTCTATTCATCATGTTCTATAACCAATGAAAAGTTTGTTATTGAGCTATTCTGCCAACGCCCTAGCTGGTGTATTTTTGTACTCAACACTTGCGAGTACTTCCTAATTGAACGCGTTATGAACAGTAAACAAGAAATTCTTTATTCAAAAATGTGTTATACGTTTTGAAGTTGACCAAGTAATAGATGCAAGAAAGAAAGTTTGTCACTTTGGCAAAGTGCGCAAGATCTCGACCAATTTCAGTCTTCAATTTCAGAAATAGCCAATTCGAAGATTCTTATTATTACACTTAGTTGGCGTCTTTTTGTATTCGGATCTTATATAATACTTAAATGTATCAATAAGGAATTATGAGAACTAGCTAGTATGATTTATGAATACGAAATACGAATCATGAACTATCATAAAGAAAATATGATATACGTGACCTTTTTGACTAATCAAAGCATACAGAGGAAAAAGCGTTTTTGTTCTTAGGTGCAAAAGGCCACTCGTTATTCAATTTTGGTCGTATGCTACACGAAGTTAATCAATTTTGTCCTATTCATCACCTTGAGTTAGCAAACAGTCTTGTATTTGTCTCTGGCCTTAGCGAAGTTCTAGCGTGAAATGGATGAGTTTTACATGTCCAAATTAATCGAAAAAGTCTAAATTTTCACCTCAATTTTTACTATAGTTTAAAATTATCTCAGATGGGAGCTCCGTAAAAGTCAAGGAAAAAAGAAGACATTTTTCCTAACGGCAGAGACAATAATTGAAGTCTAACGCAAAAATTGTTCAATTTTGAATAGTACATACGTAAATTTGACCCTTTTTCCAAGTAGGAATGATGAATGCCCGTTACATATTATCTCCAATTGCTCCAGTAGATATGCTATACCTTTTCAAAACCAAATGTTATATAGTTTACTTAAATAACATGTTCAACCATAGCTAAATTGTATCTTGTCACCCTTAAATAGTTGGTCCTGAAAATTTTGGTTGCTGATTTTCATTGAATTGTAGAAGGTATTTGATGTTAGGCTAAAAATTTATATTTTTGCAAGTAATTTGCCTTGCATTATATCTCAATCTTGTTAATTTTAGTGTAAATATTTGTGGCTCGAGCTTAATAATAGTATTTATATGTGTAGGAGACAATTTGAAGTCATTTGGGTTGCTCTGATGGTAAGCACCCTCCACTTCCAACCAAGAGGTTGTGAGTTCGAGTCACCCCAAGAGCAAGGTGGGGAGTTCTTGGAGGGAAGGATGCCGAGGGTCATTTGGAAACAGCCTCTCTACCCCAGGGTAGGGGTAAGGTCTGCGTACACACTACCCTCCCCAGACCCCACTAGTGGGATTATACTGGGTTGTTGTTGTTGTTGTTGTTGTTGTTGTTGGTAAGCTTGCATGCAAAGTGAACTAAAAACAGAAGAATTTGGAGAGAGTATAGATTTTGGTACCCAGGTTGGCGCCAGGCACCAACCAAAACGCCAATGGCAGAATAGCACAGAAGTGGAAAAAATTTTGGTGTCCAGGTTGGCGTCAGGCGCCAAGCGAGACGGCTAAGGGCGGATTTCGTCCTAATTCGGCTAGGACTTAGTAGTTTCGACCCTACAACCCCCCAACACGTATAAAAGGAGTTCTAAACCTATTTCTTATGGGGGAAACATTATTGGAGAGACAAAAGGCTACGAGAACACTTGGAAGCAACGTATCACAAGAGTTTTTTCTTCCGTTCTTCCTTACTCTGTATTTTAATGCTTTCAATTATTATCGTGATTGTTAGTATGGTTATGAGTAGCTAAACTTTCTCATATAGGGTTTGATGGAGGGATGACTTTTAATTACGTTTAATATAATTTAGCCTTTGGATTTCTCTACTTGTTCAACTACGTGTTTATTATTGTTGATTGAATGACCATCAATTGACTGTACCTATTTAGTGTGCATTGCTTGAGAAAGGGTACATATTTAGGTAATTGTTGAACAACATCACTCCTAATGTATGTTAGAGATCAATACAGAGGGTTTAAAGGCGGGATTAGAGATAACGAAACCTTGGTGCGATCATAGTGAGCGGTGAATTAGCGCAGTGTAGTTTGAGAGAATACGTCTAGTAAATTATGGTTGTTGCTCGAGAGAGAGCTACAACATTCAAAGTACTTACGATCGGTAGAGAATACTTAGGAAAAATTATAGAAGACGTAGAGGGAAGGATTCCAACAATTAGGGAAATCATAATTCTAGACCACCTTAATCTTTTCTCCAATCCTTAGTATTCTTATTTATTAATTCACTAATTTAATTAGTTTGAAAACAGAATTTTAATATTTATAACTTCGAAATTGTTCGAGTTTGTCTTCTTAATATTAGTAAACAGTTGTAGCTAAACCATAGTTCTCTGTGGGATTCGACTCCGGACTTGTAAATCGGATTATATTTGCAATGACCGTTAGACCTCTTAGGAGGCGTAGTTGGGCGTGATTAGTATTACGAGCTAACTTTGACCTTTTATGTTAGTTAATAATTTTTCTTTAATAAATGACTTCTCGTTTAACTATGGACCAAAAGTGTACTAGTTTTGCGAAATTGAAGGACTATTCATGTTCACATTTATATACTAGAGACCAAAATGAAATGTACTGCTTCCAATTCACTTTATGTGACAGTATTTCCACATTTTACATTTAAAAATAATTTAGTTCTAAATTATTTAATTTTTAAAGGTGAGGGGGAGTTTTGTTTTTACTCATGTATATTTTGTAGTCACACAAATATTAAGGTATTATTTAAGATCACAGATATCAATAATTTTTTTTTTGTATTTTTAAAATTTTATATTAAATTAAATTATGTCACATAAATTAAAATAAAATATTATTATACTTAAAAGTATAGCTTGAGTTTTTTTTTTCTGTTAATTTTTCTCATGTGAAAAGAAAAGGGCTTTTTTTATTTAGGCTGCGCCAGAAACTATTTACATTTGATAATTGAAAAAATATATAAAATTTGTATAATTTTTATATATAACATATAAAAATATAAATAAACATAAAAAATATATATTTTATCGTATATTATTTTGAGAGTATATAAAAGATTATGATTTTCCCAAGGAAAAAGAAAAAGGAAAGAGTTTGGAGAAGCGGCAAGATCTAGACTCTAGCGATGTAGCATCGAAAATGACGGTGGGAGAAACTAGAATAGTAGATGTAGAAGTAGAATACAAGGTTAAGGTTGAAATATTTTACGAGGTCATCCCAAGGGAAAATAAAGGGGTGGGGGTGAGGAGTGGAAGGAAAGCAGCGAGTATTAAGCGTCAAATTTTTAGAACGTCGAGGGAGGCAGGCCGTAAATCGTAGAAAACACACACACACACACTATCTCTCTCTCTCTCCTCCAATTCTCCAAAATTCAGATCTTCACTTAATTCCCTCTTACTTCTGTCCTCTCACACGCAAAGAAACACATCCCACATGCCCCCTCTCTCTACAGGACAAAGCAAAGTGAGTAACTTTTACTGACACAAAAGAGAGATAATTATTAGTACTACTAATATAGGTAGCAATCCCATTCATCAGTTTGTCACATTTTCTGGATCGGCATTTCCCACAATTTGAGATCCATTTCTGCATTGATCTCTGCTGTCTACTTTGTTTTGTCCTAAATTCCTGCCCCTCTCTGTAACGAGTTGGGTGGGTGGGTGGCTAGATCTTTGCTCAATTTTACTTGAGCATATACAACTGAATTTAGTTTAATTGTGTTAGCAATATGGAGAGCGAGAAGAAGGTTTCTCCGGTATCCGACGTGGGGGCATGGGCGATGAACGTTGTTAGTTCGGTGGGAATTATTATGGCCAACAAGCAACTTATGTCGGCCAACGGTTATTCTTTCACCTTCGGTAATATTCCTCAGATCTCGTTCCAAAATTTTCATTTCTTATTTTTTTGATTCATGCACAAAATATGCTCTCTTTTCTCCCATACTACCTTAGCTCGTAAAGGTGGATCCACTATTTGAAGGTAGCGGGTGCACGAATGCATTTATTTATCTTAGACGTATCAATAAATACAAAATGTAAATTTCTGCATCCGGTTGATTCGGTTGGTTTTGGATTAATTCAGCTCAAGTTATTCGGTTTTCGGTTCATAAATAGACAATCTGATCCGAATCTTAAATTTGTATTCATAATATGTTCAATTATGAACCAAGCAGAAAAATAAATTGACAAGTATCATATTTACAGCTCATATCAAGCTCAATATAGCATATATTCAATTCTCAACTTGAAGCATATGAAACTATAAACCTCAAATTAATTACTTAAGAGAAAAAAAAGTTAGATATGCGGGACTGATATTCAAAAACTGAGATATCAACAGTATAACTATTAATAGTACCTATAAGTTGAGATGAATTCGGATAAACTCTTTTATTAACTGGGCACGAAAATTCGAACAAGAAGGGAAAATGGGCCGTAATATCTCGGCTATCGAAAAAAGAGACGGAGGCCGGGTTGGTACTATTTCTGCAATTGCTTATCTGGCCTTAGACGGCACTGCTTAGAACTTATCTGAAAAGATATAACAGTCTTTGGTTACGGTGTTTAAGTGGAGAAGTGTAGAGGGGTGGCCCCATTATCTATCGAGTTTCGAACTGTGTGCCACTGGTCTTTGGGGATATTTGGTTATAAAAAAGAAGTCTTTCTTGTGGTATGGAAAACCTTTAGCATCAGGCTTTATGTGCCTTATTACATCAGGCTTGTCATCAGTTGTTATTATAAGGGCAAGGTGGTAGGCTTTATGCCTATCCGGGGAGAAGATATATATTTATGGTATTTTTGCTTTGTAGAAGAATGCATCCAGCTGAAATCTTTTAGTTGAAGGACATAGGAAGTACATGTTACTATCCATTTGGTCATATAATATATGCCTTCAATTCCAAATGTTCGACCTGTCATTTTTAATTTCATGTTGTTTCCTCCAGCTACAACGTTGACTGGGTTCCACTTTGCTGTGACGGCGCTTGTTGGGATGGTGTCAAATGCCACGGGTTTTTCCTCATCAAAGCATGTACCTTTGTGGGAACTTATCTGGTTCTCAATTGTCGCAAACATGTCTATCACAGGGATGAACTTAAGTCTGATGCTCAATTCAGTTGGATTTTATCAAGTATGATATTGTCTCTTTTGTTGTATACTTTACTCGCTTTTGTGTTTTGTCCTTAACGTTTCTTGTTATGTTTTGAAATTTCTTCTTATAGAAAAGATAAGTCTTGGATTCCCGTTATGTTGGTGAATAAGATTTGCTAACAACTTTATAATGTTATCAGCTTTCAGTCTCCTTTGGTTGGAAAAGAATATAATTACTAAAAAAAATTTCACTAGAACTTTTTATCTGTTTCTTGCATCCCTTTGCTCCACATTTTGAATTTCGACCCTTAAAATCGTTACATATCAGTTTTACCTATCAGCAGAAGAAATTGTTTGATATTTGTTTTAGGTGCATTGAAGTTGCAAATAACAGATAAAACTTGGTACTCGCTGAAATTTTAGCTTCAAGTAGATTTTAAGGTTTGATAACTATTATGGTCCAAGTATATGTGCGTTACTAGCTAGCTATGAAGGGTGTACTTGGAACAGCTTTTACAAGATGATCCCAAACCTTTTCCTTTCAAAAAAGGATTTCATTTTTTATTTTTTTCATAAATTAGTTTGCTAACTTATTAAATAAATAAATGCGTTTGGGACCGTAGTTGGTGATATAGTTCATGATCTGTTGACGTGGAGTTAACTAATATCTATCAGTATCTTCATCATCTGAAATGATAACATACAACTTAGTTTTGCTTTGAAAGGAAGAGGAAGGAAAGAAAATAGGAAAAATGAGAATGGAATATAAACTAGGGTTAGTAATTTTCTTTATTTGATTGGTTTAAGAGGAAAGTTGCAGGAAAGGGAAATTTATGTTCCCTACTTCTCCGTGATTGCAAATCAGTTAGTAGACTGAAAACCAATAATAGAAAGAAAGGCTGCTTTCCCTCATTCCTAGGGATCCATACTTATCATTAGCTGTAGTGTTGTTTTTGCTCAGGAATTCAATTTAGTCTCATAGTTCTCCTTTATACTTATTTTTTGATAAGGATATCTCCTTGGTAATCATTACAATTGATTATAGTTTTTAGCAAAGCAAGTCCATCTAAACCTTTTAGCGTGTATTTGATGAAGAAAAAGTGGTTCAATGAAGTTCTTTTTTCTGTTATTTTTTGGGGATGAAGTGCCAATAAAGTGTGCCTTTTCCCAAATGCAGGTGGTCCAATTAAGTTTTTGTTTGTGCATAAACTTCTAGTAGGTTTGCATCCACTAGGACAGTGACTTTAGGCTCATACCCCTATTGCAGAAGTAAATTTGAAGATTAGTTGGTCAAAAATATTGATGTCGGTCCCTTTTTTGCGGAAAATTCATTTAGGTTTAAAAAGTTATCATTGGCAGACTTTAATGGTTATTGAGTTTTTAGCATTCAGAGTAGTTTTACTGACCGAATTGTCTGGATGCAGAAGAGTCTTTTTTTCTTCAAAAATGATTAACAAGGATTTGAAGCATTTATTCTTTTTGGCCTAATGGCTGCATCATTTACATATTAGATCTTTCTTTATGGTCGTAACTCTCATATATCTACTGATAAGTAAATTAATTTTGTTCACACTAGCACCACCGAAGTGCTTAAATGTCTTCTAAAAACTCAAGCGGGGACAATAGATTCATGAGCTCCTCTATGCCTTCTGTGTGTATCTCTTTACACCAAAAAGCAGAGCATCTAAAAATCTTTTTGGAAGCTGACTCTGCAGTAAGAAATACTCTATCTTCTGCATTGGTATTGTTCTGCCCCTCACTCATCACACTGTCATATTCAGGTTCAGTGTCTAATGAGCTGTTTGCTAATGTGTTTCTTCATGTTTGTCTCATGTTGATCTTTTCATTGGTTATTGCTTTTTAGAGAAGAGTTAGTTCAAAACTGCTAGCAAGCAGAGAAGAAGTGGATCGGTAGTCGTTATTTGAGCTGAACCAGTTGTTTTTTGTTTTACTGAACTCCAATTAGTTGATTATAGGTTAATATGTATTATAGTATACTAGCAGTTAGCACTTGTTTTGTTTTTGTCCTTGGTGAAATTTCATTTTATATGCCTAAGTTTTTCCATTTTTTGATGTAGATCTCAAAGTTGAGCATGATTCCAGTGGTTTGCGTGATGGAATGGATCCTTCATAGTAAGCGTTACTCGAAGGAGGTTAAAATGTCGGTTGTGGTGGTTGTTATCGGTGTGGGTGTTTGCACAGTAACTGATGTCAAGGTTAATGCCAAAGGTTTTATTTGCGCTTGTGTTGCAGTTCTGTCGACATCATTGCAGCAGATTGTGAGTATACTCTGGCTTCTTCATAGCTTTACTGCAAAAGACTGAATAATTAAAAAGATTGCCCAAAAGAGAAATATTTGGTGTGGATCTGATTTAAGATCGCTAGCATCAAAAGTTTAACGATAAAGTAATTTATTAGGGAGGCTGTGATAGTGCTATCGAACTTTTCTATCCTTAAAAAAGATGCCCTCTTTCTATGAAAAAGCTAAAGGGCAGAAGCCTAAATTTTTTCCCTTTTTCCTTTCTTCCCTTTTCTCCCTGTAGAAGTGATGAAAGTTGGCTTTTGTTTTTGCTTCTTGTTATAGCGCAGGGAAGAAGTAATTACTCTATCAGACCCCTTTATGCTTGACAAGGATCCCTTCTTGTTCTATAAAGCTAAAGGAAAGAAGTCTCAAAATTGTCATGTATTGGTTTTAATTGAGGGGTAAAAAGGGGAGAAAGGAAAACATGAAGTCGACTTTTTTATTTGCTCACTGCTTTGGTTCCTGTTCAGTTGTATATAGAGCAAAAGCTTGCTTCTTGCAATTGCAGAGTTTAGAAACAGTTACCAGAGATATCCTATATCTTCAATGGAACAAAGATAGAATTTCCTGCTGGCCCAATTTATATATATATTTTATCATCAAGCTCTCACTTTTTTCAACCAAATTAGCTTGTTGGTTATTCTTTCACCCCCATCTCTTAAACTTGTGGTTGCATTTGTGTGATCAAACGATGGTTTTCTGGTGCAGTCAATAGGCTCTTTGCAGAAAAAGTACTCAATTGGATCCTTTGAATTATTGAGTAAAACAGCTCCGATACAAGCTTGCTCCCTCCTTGTGCTTGGTCCTTTTTGCGACTATTATCTTAGTGGAAATCTATTACTAGACTACAAGTACACTTCTGGCGCCATTGTAAGTATCAACCAATCTTCTCCTTCCCAGATTATGATGCATATTTGATTGGTCCGTTTCTGTCTACTTAGCTTTATGTGCTCTGATCATTGATGTGTGGCACTTTTTGCAGTTCTTTATACTCCTGTCGTGTTCGTTAGCTGTTTTCTGCAATGTGAGTCAGTATCTCTGCATCGGGCGATTCTCTGCAGTTTCCTTCCAGGTTCTAGGCCACATGAAGACAGTGTGTGTGCTGACTTTGGGCTGGTTGCTCTTTGATTCTGCATTGACTCTTAAGAACATTTTGGGTATGCTTGTTGCTGTCGCCGGCATGGTGATCTATAGTTGGGCTGTGGAGGTTGAAAAATCCAACACCAAGAGTCCCCATGCTGCCAAAAACAGCTTGACAGAAGAGGAGCTGAGATTATTGAAGGAGGAAATGGAGAAGACTGACGTTGAAGTCGGTCAGTCCAAGGCCTAAATTTAGGTCTCTATTGTTAGCCATCACGTAATATAGCTTTTTGGATCAATTTGCATGTAGTTTATACTATTTGTTGCATTATTCATTAGACCTCCTACATTTGGTCCCAATTTGGTGACCTTGGATTGTTTTGAATAGTTACTGAATATTTTGTTCTTTATCCAAGTCCGCTAGGGTTCATACCATTTACGCTACTGTTATTTTACATAATTCGTTTGATTTAATTTTAAGTCACGACCCAGGATAACAAGTGCATAGTAATTTTTAATATAAAGTCAGTAATAGGCAAGCGGGGGAGGATGATATGCTTCGTACAACACTAAGTGAGATCTTGATATGGATCTTAGATGATTAAAAAACACAGAAAAAAGTTACTCTATACTGTAATAAATGTACAATAGGATATTTGGACCTCTGGATAATTAGTTCATAGAAGTTTCTCTGGATAACCTAATAGCGAATATTGAAGAAATCTGTGGAAGTTGATTACAAGTGATTCAATCTGTGGAAGTTTATTACAAGTGACTCAATCTGTGGAAGTTGATTACAAGTGACTCTCACGGCTTTGGTCTGGTAGTAAAAATGCAACGTCAGATTTGTGGATTAAGCTCTCAAAGTCATGAAAGGAAAGCTTTATATTTAAGTGGAGATGGATAAAAGGACGGATCTATTATCTAGTGTGTATCAAATCGTGCGTCAATAATCTTCGAAGATTCTTCAGTTATCCCAAAGAAAAATTAGTTCCATCATCTATCGACATTGGGTTTGAATTCTTCAACAAAAAAGGTCTTGTAGAGAAAAAAGAAGAGTGAACTCATTATTCATCGAGTTTCAAAATCGTGCAAAATGATTTTTCGGTTTTCTAGAAAAAGTGACCCTAGTATGAAGTGTGCGTGTAATAGTAACGGACCAAAGAGTGGATAGGCATTTTGTCTATGATGTTATTCTTAATCCAGCATTATTGCTGGTTGGTCGATCCAATATAAGTAATAAGTCTGTATATTCAATCTCACAAAAGGAGAATTAAAGACCTCTTTAGGTAAGTGTACCATTCCGTCTCGTTCATGATTCAACTAAAAAAGATTATTAGTACATATTAAGAGAAAACCATATTAAGAAGTATTTTAAGTCTTTAAAGCTGATGATTATGACGATTAAGCCAATTATAAGTGTATCTCAAGAGTAGAGTCTCAAGACTAGCAAAGTAAAAATTTCTTAGTAGCACTACATCGTGTAGTTTGTAATATTTGCAAAGAACCAAACAGATTAATAGTCTAAATTTTAACCCTAAATGACTCTCATATTCTTAAATTAACTAGAATGATCTTACGCTATTTATATGTTGAGTTGATGAATTGAGTATGATCATTAACGAAATTGAACATGAAATATTTTGTTAATATTATTCACTTCTCTGGACAAAAATTTGAATAACATATAATTTTTAAGCTCCTTAACATCATACAATCTTATCTGAAATTAATGTTAAAATTCCTCACGAGCTATCAAGTGTTGAAGCGTATGTTTAGCCCTACTAATTGAGCGAGTAATATCACAAATGAGGAACCAAAGTTAGGTGCTTATCTTAGAATGATGATCCACCAACAAGTTTTAATAGTTAAAAAAATGGTGATATTATTCTGTTTGTTGATCATGAATTCTATTTTTTGAGAAATATCATGGTCGTTTAAATTTTAATTTATTTAATAAGGTTCATTTGAATCGAATTAATACTTTTTAGATCATGTCATCAGACAAGACATGCCATCAAACTAGATCGCTCGAGCTTAGTTGGGTGCCAGGTTATGGATAAAATAATATATGTATATATCAGCCAAATATTTTT
Source organism: Nicotiana otophora (assembly GCA_000715115.1). Lineage (NCBI taxonomy): Eukaryota > Viridiplantae > Streptophyta > Magnoliopsida > Solanales > Solanaceae > Nicotiana > Nicotiana otophora. The sequence continues at coordinate 10,102 of AWOL01S0049225.1, read as the reverse complement.
ATTTTATTTTATGCAATTTTTATAGATGTTCAATTATTAATTTTTTTAAAATGCTCATCATTTATGTTAAGAGAAATGTAATACTTTAACTTTTAATAAAAATTCATAGATATTTTGTTAGTGAAGGATTAAATTCTACCCAAATTTATCACTCAAAAGCTTAAAGTTTTAAATAAAAAGTTATATCAATCAATAATAAAAGAGACAAAAGCGCAGTAATCCCGTTCTATTCTGACTCCATATGTTTCCTATAGCTAGTCTTTTCTTTTTTCTTTCGTTTACAGATTTTTCCTTTAACTTTTTTCCTTTCCCATAAAGCATCAACCTTTTTCTCTCTCTCTCCTCCCACCGCATTTTTCACTTTCACTTTCACACACACACAATTTGGCTTTATTTGTGCTTTCCTTGTCTTTTGATTAACTCTCTCTCTCCACTGGGAAGAAGAGAATAGACCAACCCCCACCCCCTCTCTCTGTCACATAGAATATAGTATTAGTACATACTAAGTATTTATCTATTTGAGCATTTTTTTTGCAATTTATATTACCAAATCTGTGAATTGTCAGCTTCTGTTCAAGCATTTTTTTGTGCGTCGTTGGTGGATATACAAATTTGTACATAACTACATTTTGAGTACTCGACTGTATATGTGTTAGTGTGTGTGTGTGGAGGAAAAGAGCAGAAAGGAGGGAGAAAGATTGTTGTGTAGCAGAGTATAATTTGCTGAAATTGTGAAGTTAGAAAGTAAAACAAAGCAAAAAAATTAAATAGATATAATGGGGTCAGAGCAGAATAGATTTCCGCAGCAGCAAGGACCGCCACTTCCTTCTCGGGTACTCTCATTTTCCAGATCTACTTTCTCTCTGTGTATGTGTGTTTCTTTGCGTGGATTAAAATTTGTACATCTATTATGGCTTCTTATAGTACTTTGATTGTGCGCTAGAATCACATTTGCAAGCAGATCTGACTTTTTTGGTGAAATGGAGCAAATTGGGATGACATTTATCTACTAAATAGTTGTCCTCCACAGTGATAGATCTCTTTTCCTCTTTGATTAATGCAGTTATTCTCACACATTAAAAATGAATTTAAGTTATATGACTGACTGGCAATGTATTAGAGTAAAAATAATTACACTATCAGTGTAATTTAACCTGTTATAGCAGGTTACTTACCGTTTATTATTAGTTATCACTATTAATTAGAGTTACTTGCGAGAGTTTAAGTTATTAACACCGCTAGTGTAAGGACTTTTAAATCATCTGGTCTGTTTTACAAGTAATCGGCCTTATTTCATGATTACAAATCCCACATTTGAAGGAGGGTTACCTGTAATTATCTTTAGTGACCTGATAATGTAAATTCCTTACACTGACGATGTATATAATTACCTTTTACGTAAGCTGGTTGTATAAATTATTTTTACACTGTTAGTGCATACAACTTAAACTCAAAACACACACACACACACACTATATGTATATTAATGCAGTAAATTCTCTAAGGCATAGAGCTACAAGGATAATGATAGGCCAAAACAAAGTTTTATTTTTTTGTTTATTTGGTAAATGTGATTTTTCCGAAGGAAGATTGTCCTACTTCATAAGCTATGTTGGGTTTGCCTCTGTGCTACTCATGTGACATTTGTTCTGGCAGCTGGTAATGGAAATTTAACTGTATGCGGACCATAGTATCTTTTAGGGGTATGAAAAGGATTGTGCAGCTGATACATGCGTCAAATGGACTGGTGGTAGAAAGAATAAGTGGTTTTTCATTATGACATCAGATACCATCAGAGAATCTGAATTATCACTTTCGCTGTTTATGATTTCTGCACTTCGATCTGAAATCTGTGCTTATGATCTTTCTTTACTGTTGTTCTTGAATTTTGCGTGTGTACCACTTAGACAGCCTCTCACAGCGAATGCTTTTGTCCAGATATTGTATGAAACTAGCTAAGCACCTTTCAAACGGCATCTTCCCCTCTTTTTTCCATTTATATGTTAGATTAGATCCCAACTGCTAATGCTTTAATCTTTGACAGCGTAAACGATGGGGAGGATGTTTGGGAGGATTGTCTTGTTTCGGAAGACAAAAAGGTGGAAAGCGTATAGTACCTTCATCTCGTATTCCCGAGGCCAATTCACTACCAAATCAGCAGAATGTACCCCAAGCTGGTGGGTTGAATAATCAGACTGCAGCTCTTTTAGCTCCACCATCGTCACCAGCATCCTTTTCGAATTCAGCGCTCCCTTCGACAGCTCAATCACCAAGCTGTTTTTTATCTAGTAATTCACCAGGTGGTCCTTCAAATGCTATGTTTGCCACTGGTCCATATGCTCATGAGACACAGTTGGTATCCCCTCCTGTATTCTCAAACTTCACCACTGAGCCATCTACTGCTCCTTTCACACCTCCGCCTGAGTTGGCCCACCTGACTACTCCCTCTTCCCCAGATGTGCCTTTCGCTCGGTTCCTCTCCTCTTCGGTGAATGTTAAAGCCACAGACAAGACTAACTACACTGGTGCTAATGATCTTCAAGCTACCTACTCTCTATATCCAGGAAGTCCTGCTAGTACTCTCAGATCCCCTGTTTCGAGGGTGTCAGGTGATTGCCTATCATCGTCTTATGTTGAAAGGGAACTTCCTCAGTTGGATCCTTCTCTTCCTTCATCCGAGGCCAAGCATCCAGGCCCTGATTCAAGCACCTCAAAGTTGTCTCAAGATTCAAATTTCTTCTGTCCAGCTACATTTGCCCAATTTTACATCGACCATTCTTTATTTCCTCATTCTGGTGGAAGGCTGAGCGTTTCCAAAGAATCTGATGCTTATTCAAATAACGGGAATGGCCCTCAGAGTAGGCAGAACAAACCCTGTAAACAAGATGCAGAGGAAGTAGAAGCTTACAGAGCGTCCTTTGGATTCAGTGCTGATGAGATTGTTACTACAACACAGTATGTGGAGATTTCTGATGTTGCATTAGATGATCCCTTTAGCATGATCCCTTTTACGAAGCCCCGAGAAGAGGAAACTATATTAACTATGTCAACAGCTGAGGGAACAAAAGGAGGGAATATCTCTAATATGGCATCTCCTCAGCACTGCAAATCAGGAATAAATCATTTCGAAGCAGGCAATTGCGTGAAAGGTGCATGATCTTTTACTCCCTTGCTAGTTTGAAATAGAAACAGTTGGTATGAAGATACGGTCAAATGGATTCTCGCTTTTTTTCTGACCTTCATCATGAGATTTCAAGATTTATGTTTCTTCTGGTTTCTCTGCCATTAGTAGTACAGGTTCCATTTATTTCATGCTAGTATTTATAATGTTTATACTTAACAGTTTACAAATTCAGTATAAAATTATTCATGGAACACTACTAAGTAATTATATGCTTATTACTATTGCAATCGAAAGCTTGGCCGTTCTACATTGACCATTGCATATTCCGGGATCTTTAAACAATTCTGTATGATCTGGATATTGTTAAAGACTTGGACTGACTTCTTTTATCTTCTGCATCCACAGATCATATGTCACCAAAGCAATCTGTAGATGTTTTTAAGCAAGTTGAACCTGCTAAGCATGCTATGAGTGACGATGAAGGCATCTTCTCCAAACTGGGAACTTTAAGACTCAGTCGGAAATATGACCCTGGTTTGTCAAGCTCTGATGCGGAGATAGACTACAGGAGAGGAAGAAGCCTGCGAGAAAGAAAAGGCAATATTGCATGGTAGCACTACTCTTTAGAATCTTATAGTCCTATTTGCTAAATTGCATGGTTTTCTTCTTTTGCTTTTGTTGAGGGTCTTTCACAGGTGATCTAACCTCAGTCGCAGAAATCCCCTACGTCCTCGTGTGTTCCGCTATTTTGTTGAAGAATGTATTGTTTATATTTTAAGGTCCTCCTAAGTTATGTATGTCAAAAGTCCTAGCTATATATTTTCAGCTATTAACGTCGTTAGGAGTGGAATGGATCCTGGAACCTTTTGTACAGTGGCTTGTGTATGCTTGCTTCAAAATGCTTTAAGCTTGAAGTCTTTGGAGATGTACTTTTTAAAGTATGCATTTCAACCAGGTATATTGCTTTCAAGACAATGTTTTTGATGATTTGGCTCATAGACACCATTTATTGGATGAGAATGCACAAATATTTCGCAGTACCAAATGATGTGCTACTTCTGATCCTCTTTTTCTCGTATTATCTCTTACCAAGAAAGTAGCCGTAAGCAGTGAATATGCAAAATAGCTATTCCTATTTATTATTTCTCAAAAATAATCTGCTAACACTTCAAAAACTATAGACATTTTTGTCTTTTACCTTTCTCATTTCTTAGATGATTGACTCTCTGAAAACACATTTTCACCTCTTTTCCCCTCCCTTTCTTCGTACTCTGTAAAAAGATTAACCTTTCTCTGATTTGAGATATTAACAAGTGGGATCCACAATCAATCCACTTCAAGTAAAATGCCGTCACATAGCTATTTGGTACAAATGTGCAATTATGAATCTCAAGTACTAATAAAATATGGAGAACTTGAAGGGCAAATCATGAAGAGAGAACTGAGAAGTTGGCTGTAGCAGGTTAGCTAAATTCGCACACAGAGTCATTGTTATCAAAGTAATAACTTCGAATAGTCATCAGACTTTTGGAGAAGAGTAGAAGAATATGTTACGGCATATTGAGTATTACAGATTTATGGTCATAATGTATCAATTGGATTATGCAATTCCAAAAGAAAGAAACTTAGATAAGATACTTCTTAGCATGGCATAGTTTTGGAGATTCTTAGGACAATCTTAATAGTCGGAGGCGGAGCCATGCGTCTTGCCGTCGAACTCATAGTTTGTTGTAGTATATAAATACAGGGTCCAAACAAAGGACCCCGAAAGTGAGTAGCTGAAAGCATCATTAACTTTTTCTCTGATCCGGGCAATGGATCACGGGGCGTCCGGTGTGAATCAGCAGAATCTATTGGAGTTGAAGATGAACAAAAAGCATGTTTAGCAGACTCAGGTTTGAGATGCGCATCTTCTAAATTTCTATGCTTCCAATCATAATTATCCAAACTCGTGGTATCATTCGTAACATCTAATCAACATGGCTCTATTAAAAACTCAATCTTGATTGCATATTTTCGACATTTTTGCAGCTATCGCAGGAGAGAGAATGAATGAAGGCTTGGCTTGGTTTGACTTCTTAGAGGAAACTGATAACTAATAGGACCTTCTGGATGATGATGAATTGGACAAACTTCTTCTCTCTTCAGGCTAAAATGACAAAATTATTCATGATTTATCAATAAATTAGACAAGTGCCAAGGATAATTTTGGATTTTAAAAAAGTGAGCATGGTGCTAACCTACGACTATATTAGGTTCGCAAAATCCATAATATATATATTATTGTTATAAAATAAAGACCGTAAAGTAAAGACAAGTATAGAGAGAAACTAATATATTATTCACACTTCAAACTTATGCACATAATAAGCTGAAATTTCCTCTATTTATAGGAGAAAGTAAGCTGCTGTGTAAGCTGCTAATGTACCAAATATAGATAATCTTCTACCGGAGATAATGTTTATCCATAACGGGGTACCGAAAGGATAAGCTCATTATACCAGATATGGATAATTTTCTACTGGGGGTAATGTTTATCCATAACGGGGTACCGAAAGGATAAGCTCATTATACCAGATATGGATAATTTTCTACTGGGGGTAATGTTTATCCATAACGGGGTACCGAAAGGATAAGCTCATTATACCATATATGGATAATCTTCTATCGGGTATGATGTTTGTCCATAATGGGGTACTGAAAGGATAAGCTTCTTCAGGAAACTTATTTCCAATAGAGTACTAAATAGATAAAAATATTTACGGCGGAGTCTCATATAGATAAGCTTATTCAGGAAGCTTATTTACAACAGAGTACTAAACGAACATCCATAATAATATATTTATAACACTCCCCTTTGGATGTTCATTAAAAGATAATGTGCCTCATTAAAACCTTACTAGGAAAAAATCCGTGGAAAAAATCCTAGTGAAGGAAAAAGAGTACACATATTTAGTAATACGCATAACTAGTTGTCTCAAAAAAAACTTATAAGGAAAACCCTGTGGAAAAAACCTTAGTAAGGAAAAAAGAGTATAGCGCGTATTTTACTTCCCCTGATAAAAACCCTGTTTCAAATATTTGAGTATCCGCATTCCAATCTTGTATACCATCGTTCTCAAAAGTTGAAGTTGGCAAAGATTTAGTGAATAAATTTGCCGGATTGTCACTTGAACGGATTTGTTGCACATCAATGTCACCATTTATCTCCTTTTATAAATCTCCCCTTTAATTGGGTTTATGCATGCAATATTGTGTTCGTATAAAATTGTGGATCTTTTATCACATTCCAAACCGCATTTTCTTTGAATAAAATGAATCACTGATCTCGACCATACGCATTCCCTACTTGCTTCATGAATAGCTATTATTTCAGTATAATTTGAAGAAGTTGCAATAATAGATTGCTTTGTGGAGCGCCATAATATGATAGTACCTCCACATGTAAACATGTACCCGGTTTGAGATCGAGCTTTATGTGAATTAGATAAATAACTTGCATCTGCATAACCAACAAGATCTACACTACTTTTGTTAGAATAAAATAAACCTATATCAAGTGTTCCTTTTAAATATCGTACTATATGCTTAATCCCGTTCCAATGTCTCCGTGTAGGGGAATAACTATATCTTGCTAGTAAATTAACACAAAATGGTATGTCATGCCTTGTAGCATTAGCAAGATATACAAGTGCACCAATTGCACTAAGATAAGGTATTTTGGGACCAGGGAGTTCCTCATCCTCTTCTGGAGGTCGGAACAAATCCTTATTCACTTCAAGTGATCGAACAATCATTGGTGTACTCAATGGGTGCACTTTATCCATGTAAAAGCGTTTTAAGACCCTTTCTGTATAGGCAGATTGATGGATAAAGATCTCGTCTGCTAAATGTTTAATTTGCAGACCAAGACAAAATTTTGTCTTTTCAAGATCTTTCTTCTCAAATTCTTTTTTAAGATATTCAATTGCCTTTTGGAGCTCTTCTAGAGTTCCAACAAGATTTATGATATCAACATAAATAGCAAGTATAACAAATTCTGATGCCATTTTCTTTATAAAAATACATGGACAAATAACATCATTTATGTAACCCTCTTTCAACAAATATTCACTAAGGCGATTATACCACATACACCCAGATTGCTTTAAACCATACAAAGATCTTTGTAATCTGATTGAATATATTTCACGATACTTTGAACTATATGCTTCAGGCATTTTAAATCCTTCAGGGATCTTCATATACACTTAATCAAATGAGTCATATAGGTTATGACTTGCATTTAGATGGCATGAAATCTTCAGGTGTCTGGACTATAAGTCAAATCCTCACAATCTTTTACAATATTGTGAACTATATTGTATCAAATATATCGTCGGCGATCATTTTGTATCGGTTCCTAAGCGACATAACTTGTTGAAATCTCATCATTTTCTTTATTTTTAGGTACCTGAACTTCTTCTGGACTTTCATGAAATGTTATGCCGTGGGCTTTTCTAGAGCTCATTTCCTCCTCATTATGATTATTTTGATCATTTGCTCCTATCATTTTTCAAGGATTGTTACCTTTGGAACCGATCGATTTACTACGCTTCATGCGTGGAGTAAACTTTATCCTTCATGGACTTTAATTTTAATAAGAGCATTTGCAAGTGAAATATGATATTTAATTTTGGATCAGCAAATGCTTCTAGCATTTGACTTGAATTATATTCTAAGTGAGGATCATATTAATGATAATTCGATTCATGTAGCATATTTTTCAACTGTTTATTCCATCCCCCAAATGTTAGAAAAACTAACACATATCCCCAATCTTCTTTGGGAAACCTATCTTTGTGCATTGTGGTAGAGAACTTAATCATATACCACATATCAAAAGTTATTAGATAGTAAAAATATTTGGTTTCTNCATTGTGGTAGAGAAATTAATCATATACCACATATCAAAAGTTATTAGATAGTAAAAATATTTGGTTTCTGATCCTAAACCAATTGTGAGGGAAGGACTTATCATATATTGTTGGTCTGATGCATACAAGTGCTGATGTATGCAATTTAGAAAATCTTAGACCAACACATGAGACTATGTTCTCATAAGCAATAGTTTAGCCATTAATATGAGGTATTCAATGCTAAACTAGCTTGGATATAAACTAACATCACCAAGATGAACTATCTTGATTTCATAATCTGAAAATTATGCTCTTAATTGAGAAAAACAATTTCAAATGCCAAACTGCAGGTTGACAATAAACACACATGTAACCATCTCATATATGCATCTATTAGTGGTTCACATGATAGGTGAATGGGCCCATAGTCACCTTTTATATATATTCCAGAATTCAGGGGTCTTAGTCCCAACTTTAGCTGGTATAATCAATTTATTATGAGAATAAGCAACACAAGAGAATTCCTGAAGAATCTTCTAGTTCTTCAGTATATGCTTATCTGAATTCTCAAATAGCTCATTTAAAAATGACAAATGAAAACTTCAAGTTTATCATGGCATGTGTTATCTCTTAGTAAGCTTCTGGTTTACTATAGCATAAACTTTTGCATTAGTAAACTTCTGGTTTGCTGTGATACATGATGTAGTACAAATTGAATAATAAGGCGGGTACGTTCTCACATACATATTATTTTACCCCCTATGATTGTGGAAACATGAAGATTTTCAATCTTTCAATTATTTATAGTCTAGTATAATTGCCATTCGTATTAGTAAACTTCTGGTTTATTACAACATATGGTTTGACCACAATCATATAATATGAATGACAAATTTGTATATAAGCTCTTCGGGAACTTTTAATTTATTGTCCACAATCAAATATTATTCAGGCATTACTTGCGTCATGTGCCTTCTAGACAAACAGTTAACTCTTCAGGAGCTTTTGATAAATTTTGTACTACCAAATATCTCTCAGACACTTCTGGTATCATGAGAGAAAATTTCTTCAAAATGACATAAACAAAATAAATATGGTAGTAAACATCATTATCAAAGCATAACTTTTATTTATGTACAACAATTACATAACCATACTATCTGCTATAAACAATAAAAATTAAAATATTTATATTTCTACAGATTCATCACCGATCACATGACTTGTTTCTCCTTCCGGGAGTGCAAAGTAATCAGCTACATCCAAATGCATGATGTCTAAATTATCTTCAAAAATAAAATTTGCTTCAGCATTTTTCTCTGTCTTCTTCAGGGAGGCTTGATACAGCTCAACCAGGTGCTTTGGCGTATGATATGTACGTGACCAGTGCCCTTTTCCTCCACATTTATAACATGCATTTTCTGCCTTTGCTGCTTGCACCGCTTCATGCTTTTGTTCCTTCCTTTTCCACTGCTGGTGGTGAGGAGGGTTCTTTGGTGCATTATTATTACCATGATTAGAGTTTCTTCCCTGACCACGGCCATGATCACGACTGGGGCCATGTCCTCTTCCACGCTTAGCTTGGTGGAAGTTCGTTTCATTCACTTCAGGGAATGGACAAGAACAAGTAGGTCGACTTTCATGGTTTTTCATTAATAACCCATTATGTTGCTCGGCTACAAGAAAAANGTTATTACCACGATTAGAGTTTCCTCCCCGACCACGACCATGACCACGATTGGGGCCACGTCCTCTTCCACGCTTAGCTTGGTGGAAGTTCGTCTCATTCACTTCAGGGAATGGACATGAACCAGTAGGTCGGCTTTCATGGTTTTTCATTAATAGCCCATTATGTTGCTCGGCTACAAGAAGATGTGAGATAAGTTCAGAATACTTTTTAAATCCCATCTCTCGATATTGCTGCTGCAGGAGCATATTCGAGGCATGAAAAGTGATGAAAGTTTTCTCCAACATGTCATGATCAGTAATATTATCACCACATAGTTTCAATTGGGAAATAATTGTTGAGGTTTTATTTTAAGATGTAATATTCTTAAAATGAGGGTGAATGGGAAATGGA
>AWOL01S0049222.1:0-14009 GCA_000715115.1 Nicotiana otophora | reverse complement strand
ATCCCATCAAAAAGTCTCGACAAGGACGAAAAGGAAAATCCAATTGATGAAACTAAATACCTTAGAATGATTGGCTCTTTACTTTACTTAACTGCAGTCGACCAGATATTATGTTCAGTGTGTATAAATATGCCAGGTTTCAGTCAACTCCTAAGGAATCGCATCTGACTGCAGTAAAGAGAATAATCTGTTATCTCATCGAAACTGTTTCATATGGACTATGGTACCCATGATCTAACAATTTTAAACTTGAAGGTTTTTCAGATGTTGATCTTTCAAGTGATAAGGAAGACAGAAAAAGTACCAGTAGAACATGTCAATTACTGGGAAAGGAATTAATATCATGGAACAGTAAGAAACACGGCTCAGTTATATTTATTACAACTGAGGCAGAGTATATTGCCATTGGACAGTGTTGTGCACAGTTACTAGGATGTCTCATCAACTGGGTGACTATGAATTATTTTTTAAACCTATTCAAATATTCTATGATCATTCTAGTGTTATATATCTCTCAAAGAATCATGTGAATCATTATAGGGTTAAGCATATAGATATTAAATATCATTTCATTAGAGATCATGTCCTTAAGGGAGAAATAGATTTATCATTTGTTGGCACAAAATTAATTAGCAGACATTTTCACTAAGTCTTTACTTGAAGATAGATTCTACTCCTTAAGTGACCTACTTGGCATTATTTCGTTTCATCATAAAAATTAGGACCTATGTGTTAATTTTAATTCTTGTTTGTCCAATGTTTTTAGTTTTCTTTTCTTCTGTAAGTATGCACTAATTAAGCGCCTCCGATTTTCCTTTATTTTCCCATTAGTTACTGCTTTTCAGAAAGGAAAATCAATCATCATGTCCTTTTACTGACACCCTTTCCTTTCATGTACTCAACCGTCAAAACCTTTTCTTTTTAACCCTCTGAACCATCTTCTCTTTTCTTCATTGTTCTTATCGCTCAGAAACTCTACTCCAAAAATCCTTCAATGGCTACACACTCCAAGAATCCCTCTGCCTCCACAAGAAAAAGTACTTGTTCAAAGGGAAAACCCTCTTCTTAGCCTCCAGAACAAGTAGACCTATGGCCTGACAACCCTGAAAGGTTTGCCTCTTCTCAGGCAGAACCATCTAACCACTCTCACCGAATAGGAGAAATATCTCTTGGCAAAAGGCCCATGGAATACCCCCAAGAAATCCAAAGTAGACCTCTCGAGTTCTCTAGAGTCCGGCCTTAATTTCTAGGATACCCCAAATAGAGGTTTCTTTGTTTCTCTCAAAGACAAGCCCATTGCTCACGGCAGCGTAATCGATCTTGATGACATGGATGCCCTCAATTGTAAGGTAAAAGATTTGTTTGTTTTTCAAGGATAGTCAAAATTCCTCTCTTTATACCCTCCCAGAATTTATGAACCTTTAGTGAGGATGTTCTATGCCAATCTTCGTTCTAGCAAGCATGATAAGTTAGAATCCCTAGTTCTAGAAAAACGCATTGTCCTTGATTGTGCCATGTTTGACTCAACTTTTTAGTGTAAGTGCTTTGGCTTTCCCATGATTTTCAAAAATACCTGGCATGAAGATTTTGAAATTTCTTTTGATCAAGAAAAACGATTTATACCTAAGTGTCCATCTGATTTCCTCCTTAACCAGTTAGGTCCTAGTGATGTTAGTTTCGAAACCCGAGTTCTGGCCCACATTGTTGCAACTACCCTTCTTCTTCACACTGGCTCATTCTCCACCTTCTCTCAGCGAGACACCTTTCTTGTATACTATCTAATGACCAAGCTTAAGGTTCAACTATCCTCATGGGTCATAAATTTCATGATTAAAAGTATTGATGACCTCACTAGTCTACCATATGGTATGGTTATCACCCATCTCTTAGAAGGCCACAACATCTCTATCTCAGAATACCCCTTTGTTTTTGTCTCAAAATCCGACAACTCTAAAGCCTTTGTCAGTATGGGGTGTTAAGGGCTCATGGGTGAAGAAATAAGAGGGTGAAGTCAAGAATGTTCAGCTTGATTCAAAGACCAAAGCCTCTCGTTCCCATCATAGTGTAAGTGATCCTGATCTTATAGAAATATTGACTGCTATTGACAACAAGCTGACCATCATCGAGGACTTTCTTAGTGCAACTCAATCAACTGTTGGGGATATCCATGCCATCTCCAAATATACTAGGTCCGATATTTCAAAGATAAGGGTTAAAATTCTCAAACTTGTAGAAAACGCAGTCAAAGCCTTCAAGGAAGTACATGACAAGATTGATGGGGTGACAGTTTCAGCAAATGCCAGCTTTGAGCGTCTAAATGAGGCAATTTGTAACACACTCACTTATTTCTTGCATCACTATTTGTGGATGTTTCAGACAATCTTTTGCTATTTTGGACTGGATAACCAGTTCGCTGGATATTGTTTTTAATTTTTGCTAAACTCTGCATGCCTATAATTTGCTATATTTGCCTATAATTGCCTAAATTGCTTGTTTCTGCTTATTTTAATCTGTATATATGAATATCCCCAATTTGTTGATGCCAAAAAAGGGCAGAAAAAGTAGTTATATAGTGCAGGACAAATAGTAGCACTTGTTGGGGGGGATCGACTACAGCGTATAATGCACAGTACAAACAGCGGCGACACCTTTTGAGGGGGAGTCGACTGTCACTCTATGGAAGTCAACTTACAGGTCGACTACATCAAACCAAGCACCAACAGTAACATGGAAGTAAACTGTTGACGAATGCAAAACACACACTTAAACTGTGCTCGCTAGGCAAAGATAGTATAGTATAATATCGTGTCTACAGGGATTGAATTTAAATAGTATTCTTGTAGTTTCTAGCTTGATTGTTATTCCGGAGGATCAACAATTGAGATTTATATGATTAATAATAAAATTTTACTAAGAATCTAAAATCTACAGCTATTGACTAATGACTATCAAAACAAGGAATAAGCAACTAAGGTTATCAGTGGGAGAGGATAGGGTTTTGACAGAATAGGTACAGGATAATTGTTCGGGATCTCACTCTAGATAATTCACTTATAATATTCAAGTGAGTCTCTCGAATTCACTCTATTATTAGTTCAAACGTTTAGCAAAAACTCATCTCTCGATTAAGTCTTAACCTCACGAGATGAACCAATTTAAGCACTGTAAAAATGTGCAAGAATGCATAGTGGATCGGACTTTAGAAAAATCTCTTTCGATTATTTTCCTAACTAGGTTTAATCAATGATTCATCGAGCCTCCTTTGATTAGTTAGAAGAATCTATGAACTCAACCAATAATATAATGCAAGGATATCACAAGTTATGCCTCTCTCGATTACATGAACTAGTGAATATAGATGCAATAATTAAATCTTACAAAATGGTTCAAATACATAAAAATAGAGTTATAATCCACAAACAATCATCAATACACCAAATCCATCAAAACCCAAAAGGAACTACTCCATAGACATGGAGAAGTTCTTCACAAATATAACTAAAGTATAGGAAAACATAAATTCAATCCAAAGCTGGATCTTGAATGAGGAAGGAATGATGAAATCCTTATGCTTGTGTTCTTCCTGAGCCTCCTTAGCCTCCTTAGGTCAAAAATGTGTCAAAAGTTCATCTAAAATGGTATTTTGGTGTATTTAAGCCGCCCCCAATAAACACCGGATGAAATTACCCTTTTTTAGCCGAAATGGGACGTCACTCTAACATTTTTGGGCTACCGCACCGCCCCATGCGGAGCGCATGTAGGAAATTCTAGAACGTGCCAAAAAATCATTTTTGGCCACTTTTTGCACTGCCGCGTGGCGCCCCATGTGGCACGGCTGTGAAAATTTTGTAGTGTATTGAGTTTTTTCACTTTGCAAGAAAATTGAACTAGCTCTATGAGGCCCGCGACGCGGTTGTGCAATTTTCTCAAAGTGTTTTTTGTTTTCTCACTTTTTGATATTCAAACTTAGTCCTCGACCCTCGAACGCTATCCTGGTTTGATCCCTTAGGCTTTTACTCATACTTCAAAGCTCCAACTTGTTTGATTTAGCTTCCGAATATCATTTAAATTCGAAATCACTTCCTACAAGGCATAAAATGAACAATAAGTGTAATGCACTAACATTAAAGCTCAAACACAAGTAAAATGCAGTAATATGAGTGCAAACAATAGCTAAAATACGGGTTTCTAACCTACCATCAATTTTTATATATTATTTTTTTGTCATCATCAAAAAGGGGGAGATTGTTAAATATAAGTTTCAATGATGAAACAATAATATATCACTATTGGTGCAAGATCTCAAGGGATAAAATAAAGGAATCAAGATGCCCTATCATTCAAGTATGGACTAAGGAAACAATCTATCAACGGGAGCTCTAGAAGCAAAGAAAAGGAAAAGTATCAATGATTAGAGATTAAAAAGGAAGAAGCAGCGGAAATTCAGATGTAATGACCTGGCCGGTCATTTTGAGTGTATTAGCCTCGATCCCCTATTTACTGCTTTTCTCGTATCTATTTCTACTTACGTGACTGGTCGAGAGGTCTTGTTTTTGGTTTCGGGGTAATTTGGGACACTTAGTCCCTAAAATAGAAGCTCAAGTCTTAGGATTTTGATCGTAGTCGAAATTATGTGAAGACAACTCCAGAATGGAGTTCCGTCGATTCCGTTAGCTCCGTTGGGTAATTTTGGACTTAAGAGTGTGTCCGGACTGTGAATTTAAGGCCTGTAGCTAATTTAGGCTTGAAATGGAGAAAGTCGAATTGTTAGGAAGTTTGACCGGGGGTGACTTTTTGATATCTGGATCGGATTCAAATTTCGGAAGTTGGACTAGGTCTGTAATGTTGAATATGACTTGTGTGCAAAATTTGGGGTTGATCGGGCGTGGTTTGATAGGTTTCAGTATTGATTGTAGAAATTAGAAGTTTCAAGTTCATTGAGTTTGAATCGGAGGGTGATTCGCGTTTTTATGTTATTTGAGGTGGTTTGAGGATTCTACTAAGTTCGTATAGTGATTTGGGACTTGATAGTATGTTTGGTTGAGGTCCCGGTGGCCTCGAGCGAGTTTCGGGTGGTTAACAGATCATTTTTGGCCTTGGTGAGATAGCTGATATCTGTTGCGCATTTTTTCTGGTGTCCTCTTACGCGTTCGCGAAGAGTGTTTTTGAGATGGTGAGATTTTGACCTACACGTCCGCGAAGAAGAGGGCGCGAACGTGAAGGTATGGCAGTGTGTGCATCGCGAACGCGTGAGTTGATGTCGCGTTTGCAAAGGGAGGTGAGGCAGCTGGGGACCCCCAGTATTTTGTTCTACGCGTTCGCGAGGTGAGGGATGCGTTCCTGAAGGTCTAAATTGCAAAGCTTCGCGTTCGCGAAGAGTTAAGTTGAGAGGCAGTCTGAGTTGGCCTACGCAAACGCGAGAGGACGGTCGCGTTCACAAAGAAGGAAATCCGGGCAGACAGTATTAATTTCACAAATGAGGGTTTGAACCCATTTTGCATACTTTGAGCTAAAGAACACGGAATTGGGCGATTCTTGAAGGAAGTTTTGTGGAGTTGATTGGGGTAACTCATTCCTACTTGGTTTTGGTTAAAACCCATGATTATATCTTTAATTTTATCATCTAATTTGTGATTTTGGGTGAAATATTGGGCAAGAAGATGAAGTGTTCTTGAGCTAGATTTTTGGGGTTTTGAATGGGATTTTTTTATCAGATTAGAGTAAATATGGTATGGTTAGACTCGTGAGTGAATGGGCTTTCGGATTTTGTGACTTTTGTCGGATTCCGAGACGTGGGCCCGAGGGGGGCGGGTTTGAGCCTATTTCAGATTTTTAACTTATAATTTCGTGTTTCTCTTGTGGAATTGATTCTTTTAGCCTACATTAATTATATTGTACAGCTTGTGGCTAGATTCGGGGCATTTGGAGATGGATTCGAGGGGCAAAGGCATTGCAGAGTAGGATTTTTTGCGCGTTTGAGGTAAGTAACAGTTTTAAATCTGGTTTTGAGGGTATGAAACCCCGAGGATTGGTATGATATGAGTATTTAGAGGTGACACACATGCTAGGTGACGGGTGTGTGAGCGTGCACCGTAAGGTATTGTGACTTGGTCCGTCCTGTGAGACTGTAAAGTCGAATAGCCATTGTTATTACTTGTTTTTCCTTGCCTTTGAGCAATTGACTGCCTTTCATGTTAGAAACCATGCTTAGGCCTTATGATCTCACTATTGGGACCCGCATCAGTCGTATACTTATTGAATTAACTGCTAATTGTTGTCTTGCACTCAGTCACAGTCTTACTTGTGTGTTATATCTTCGTTCCCTCTCATTTCTTATTGATACTTGTTGTATTCTCTGTTTGGGCTGATCTTTATGATTTCTGAGGGCCATGAGACTAGAGAGGCACATGACTGAATAAGGCTAAGGGCCTGGTTGTGAGGTATAGATACCGTAGCACATGAGTTGTCCGTGCGAATCATGATGTTAATACTTAGCACGTGAGTTGTCCGTGCAGATTCAGATATGATACTATAGCAAGTGAGTTGTTCGTGCGGATCTTGATATGATATGATAGCACGTGAGTTGCCCATGAAACACGTGAATTGTCCGTGCGGATTATAGCGCTTGGGCTGGAAGGAGCCCCTCCGGAGTCTGTATACCCCAGTGAGCGCAGATACCTATTAAGAGTGTGTATTGAGGGCTGAGAGCCGAGAGTATGAGCTGTTGAGATTGAGCTGAATAACTGCTGCCTTGAGAGGTTGTACTTACTTTATTTATTGATGCACTTATGTTGTTATCTGTTGTTGTTGTGAAATTTCTAGAAGATTCATATCTTCTTTACTTGAGCTCGAACTGATTTGAATTATACCACCGGATTTGAAAGCATGTTCACCCTTTACTGAAAACTTTTGAAATGATCTGTATTTCTTATAGCTCGTCACTGCTTCTCAGTTCCTTATTTAATTCTATTACTTGCTGAGTTGGGTGTACTCA
The DNA here is from genome assembly GCA_000715115.1 of Nicotiana otophora. Lineage (NCBI taxonomy): Eukaryota > Viridiplantae > Streptophyta > Magnoliopsida > Solanales > Solanaceae > Nicotiana > Nicotiana otophora. The sequence continues at coordinate 7,015 of AWOL01S0049222.1, read as the reverse complement.
TGCTACATCCTGCACTTCATGTGCAGATCCAGGTGTGTATGGTTCTGACGAGCACTGAGTTCATGCGCAAGCTGATTATCGGAGACTTACGAGGTAGCTGCCGGCATCCGCAGTCCTTGTTTCTCCTTTCTTATTATCTTTTTTCTCTTGTATTGGCATTTGGCACAGATTGTAGTATACTCTATTCCTAGATTGGTTGCTAGATGCTCATGACTTAGTGACACCCCGATGTTGGGCTATCATTTCCGCACTTGTATTTTTGGGTTTTTGCCCCGTTATTATGTAAACTTTCAGTTAAGTTAATTGCTTTAGCTCCTTTTTGTCATATATTGAAAGCATATTGAGAGTATATTAGCCCCGATACCCTATTGAATCGGAGGGTGATTCATGTTTTTGATGTTATTTGAGGTGGTTTGAAGATCGTATAGTATTTTGGGACTTGATGGTATATGTCGTTGAGGTCTCGGGGGCCTCGGGCGAGTTTCGGGTGGTTAACGGATCATTTTTGGACTTGGTGAGATAGCTAATATCTGTTGCTGCATTTTTTCTGGTTTCCTCTTACGCGTTTGTGAGAGGAGCCTCATGTTCGCAAATAGTGTTTCTGAGTTGGTGAGATTTTGCCCTATGCGTCCGCGAAGGAGAGGACGCGAACGCGAAGGTATGGCAGTGTGTGCATTGCGAACGTGTGAGTGGCGTCGCGTTCGCGAAGGGGAGTGAGGCAGTTAGGGACCCCCAGTTTTTTGTTCTACACGTTCACGAGGTGAGGGACGCGTTCGCGAAGGTCTGAGTTGCAAAGCTTCGTGTTCGCGAAGCGTAGGTCGTGTTCACAAAGAGTTAAGTTGAGAGGCAGTCTGAGTTGGCCTATGCGAACGCGAGAGGACGGTCACGTTAGCGAAGAAGGAAATCTGGGCAGACAGTATTAATTTCAAAAACGAGCGTTTGGACCCATTTTGCATATTTTGAGCTAGAGAACACGGAATTGGGAGATTCTTGAAGGGATTTTTGTGGAGTTGATTAGGGTAAGTGATTCCTACTTTGTTTTGGTTAAACCCCATGATTATATCTTTAATTTTATCATATAATTTGTGATTTGGAGTGAAAAATTGGGGAAGAAGATGAAGTGTTCTTGAGCTAGATTTTTTGGGTTTTGAATGGGATTTTGTTATCGGATTGGAGTAAATATGATATGGTTAGATTCGTGAGTGAATGGGATTTCGGGTTTTGTGACTTTTGTCGGATTTCGAGACCCGCATTTGAGCCTATTTCGGATTTTTGACTTATAATTTCGTGTTTCTCTTGTGGAATTGATTCTTTTAGCCTACATTAATTATATCGTACTGTTTGTGGCTAGATTCGGGGCATTTGGAGATTGATTCGAGGGGCAAAGGCATTGTGGAGTAGGATTTTTTGCGCGTTTGAGGTAAGTAACAGTTTTAAATCTGGTTTTGATGGTATGAAACCCCGAGGATTGGTATGATGTGAGTGTTTGGAGGTGATGCACATGCTAGGTGGGCGTGTGAGCATATACTGTGAGGGATTGTGACTTGGTCCGTCCCGTGAGACTGTGAAGTCGAATAGCCATTGTTATTACTTGTTTTTCCTTGCCTTTAAGCAATTAACTGCCTTTCATGTTAGAAACCATACTTAGGCCTTATGATCTCACTGTTGGGACCCACATCGGTCGTATACTTGTTGAATTGACTGTTAATTGTTGTCTTGCACTCAGTCACAGTCTTACTTGTATGTTATATCTCTATTCCTTCTCATTTCTTGTTGATACTTATTGTATTCTCTGTTTGAACTGATCTTTATGATTTCTGAGGGCCGTGAGACTAAAGAGGTACATGACTGAGTAAGGCCGAGGGCTTAGTTGTGAGATATAGATACCATAGCACGTGAGTTGTCCGTGCGAATCATGATGTTGATACTTAGCACATGAGTTGTCTGTGCGGATTCGGATATGATACTGTAGCACGTGAGCTATCCATGCGGATCTTGATATGATAGGATAGCACGTAATTGTCCGTGTGGATTATAGCGCTTGCTGGAAGGAGCCCTCCGGAGTCTGTACACTCCCAGTGAGCGCAAGTACCTATTGAGAGTATGTATTGAGGGTTGAGAGCCGAGAGTATGAGCTGTTGAGATTGAGCTGAGTGACTGCTGCCTTGAGAGTCTGTACTTACTTTTATTTATTGATGCACTTATGTTGTTATCTGTTGTTGTTGTGAAATTTCTGAAAGATTCATATCTGCTTTACTTGAGCTCGAACTGATTTGAATTATACCACCGGATTTGAAAGCATGTTCACCCTCTATGGAAAACTTTTGAAATGATCTGTATTTCTTATAGCTCGTCATTGCTTCTCAGTTTCTTATTTAATTTTGTTACTTGCTGAGTTGGGTGAACTCATGCTACATCCTGCACTTCATGTGCAGATCCAGGTGTATACGGTTCTGACGGTCGCTGAGTTCGTGCGCTAGCTGATTATCGGAGACTTACGAGGTAGTTGCCGGCGTCCGCAGTCCTTGTTTCTCCATTTTTATTATTTTTTCACTCTTGTATTGGCATTTTGCATAGACTGTAGTAAACTCTGTTCCTAGATTGGTTGTTAGATGCTCATGACTTAGTGACACCTCGATGTTGGGCTATCATATCCGCACTTGTATTTTTGGGCTTTTACCCCGTTATTATGTAAACATTCAGATAATTTAATTGCTTTAGCTCCTTTCTGTCATATATTGAAAGCATATTGAGAATGCCGGCTTGCCTAATTCCACGATAGGCACCATCACAACGGGTTAGGTATTTGGGTTGTGACATCGGAAGAAGAATCAATCAATGATTTGATAGATAATTGACGAAAGTTATTATAGGAAGGTCTCAAATCAAAGGAAAACAAGATTACAAAGCTCTGCACTAGAGATCGTTAAAGCTCGAAATTAAGGGATCCATTGTTGATCACTCAAGTAACAGAAAGATCTGCTTAGCGGAAGAAAAGCTTGTCAAGGCCACAAGTCAAGGAAGATCAACGGAAACTTGACCTTATTCTTAGAAAGAATTAATTTATGATTCATTTCAAGGATCAACTCCCTTGGGTTTGTAATATCTCAAGATTCACGTCAATCAAGAGTCAAGAAGACCTCACGAAGTATATATATATTTGTTCAGTCTTGAAGCAGACATGCTTTGAACGAATCATTATCACTCTTTTTGTTCTACTCCAAACAAGCATTGTAGTTCTCTTTAGATGTGTTGTGTAATTAGTGAGAGAAGAAAAAGAGATAAACACTAGTGAGGCATTGTATCAAGAAGAGATAAGCGACATAGAGACTAAGTTGTTGGTCTAAAGCTACATCAACCATGTTGTAATCGAGAACTTCAAATACTGAAAGAGAGCACCCTTACAACCCAAGGGAAATGGACGTAGGATTCACACTGAATCCGAACTAGTATAAAAATTCCGATGTCTTTAATTCCTGCACTTTATTTCTGCATTATTACTATTCTGTTCTTATCTCTAATCGACTAATTGGCGATGTGAATACAAACATAGATTCTTTAAGTATTTTCAAATAAAATTTACATATTTAGAAACTACATAAAAAAGTACTATAAGTCACAATAAAACTATAAAAAATTATGGTAAAAAGAAAATCTTATCTTACTGCCTAAATAGTAATGTTTCATTCTTTTTGAAAATGAGGGAGTATATATTACATCATAATTGTCCTGTACGAAATTGTAGCCTTATAAGAGATAGGCATCTGAGACACATTTGTTCGGCTGGTTTTTACCAAACTTTCAGCCCTACATTTTGATTTCTTTATGAGCATATAATTTGCAATTGTACCAAAAATCTTCAGCAGCATAGGCAAAGAATTTAGTACACTCCAAGGCAAATATATAACCCCCTTATTTGATTAGTACACAGAATGTAAAAGATAAGAGAGCATCACGCACTTACTAAAAAAAAGTAACCTGATTTGCTGTTAAACTGATTATATAAAATAAGGCCCACTTGTGTTCTCTATTGTTTATAGACAAGAAAGCATGCAAGAAAAAAAAAATAAGCCTTCAATTATCATCTTGTCTCCATCTTGAATGCCATTGATATTCAATTGCGTTTTCAATAATTATGACGTTTTCTGAAGCATGCATTTCAGTTACAAAAAATGGAATTGCTGAGGAACAATAAAACTATTTCGGTACTAGTAACTTTGTTAGAAAAGTATCATCTTCTACCTGTTATAACCGCTGAACGGGCAGGGCGGACCTATGTTATAAAAAAAAGGGTTACTCGAGAAAAAATTGATATATGCATATACATTTCTAACCTATGCTATAAAGAAAAGGGTTACGGGCACCAGGATAGTTCAACAAAAAATTGATATATACATATACATTTCTTAAAAATTACTCCCTCCGTTTCAATTTAGATGAAATAATTTGACACGGGTCAAAGATTTTAAGTAAAAAAAAGACTTTTAAAACTCGTGGTCTTAAAAGCTTAAGGGATAAAAGTTTTGTAAGGTTATGATATTTGTGAGGTTATAAAAGCTTCTTATTAAGGGTAAATTTAGTAAAATGAAGAGTTTAAAGTTAAATTATTTTCAAATTTAAAAATATGTCATTTATTTTGGAACAGACTAAAAAAACATATCTCATCTAATGTAAAACAAAAAAATTGTAATATATTAATAATGACACCATGTATACGAAGTAGATTTAGGACCCGTTTGGCCGTAGATTTTGCCAAAATAAACTTGGATTTTATGTGGCAAACACATGTTTGGCCATAGATTTTGCCTACATTTCGGCCAAATCCCAAGTCCCAAATCCTAAAACCAGCTCAATAGCTGGTTTTGGGCCAAATATCACTATAATATTTTTTAAAAAATTGCCCCAAACTTTTGTATTTTATAAAAGAGCCCACCATTTATTATTTTGTAACGATGTTGCTTCGCCTTCTCGGTCATCTGATAGTGTATCATGTAGTTCATTATAAAATGATAATTTTGTATCAAATTTATTTATGTTCAAGACTATAGTTTGCGATAATATAATGAATGCTATTGATAATGGTACTGTTGGGTATTTGTGATAGTTTTTAGAACTTGTGGGTATAAGTCATGTTTTATATTTTTCCAAACCAAACTTCACCCAAAACAGATGTCCAAACACATTTTCATCTTCAAACCAAACTTCACCCAAATCAAATTTTTCAGAATAAATTTGGAAATCTATGGTCAAACGTTAGCTTAAATTGAATAAAAAAAATGCCCCAAAACCTTTAAATCGTGGATCCGACGTACTCGAAAGTAAAAGCTAAAGAAAAATGAGACCAAAAGCATTACGTATTTTTGACCTTCCACTCTGAGCATATTTTGGAAATGACAGCAAGGGTTGCTGACTTGCTGCAGAACTATGTGTGGAAAAGAATTAATTTTAGTGAATGAAAAGGACAATAGGAAGGGGGTGGGGAAGAAGGAATTTTTTGGGTTTTACATTTGGAAAAAAGCCAATTATTGACTGTTCTTGATTCTTTCACCTAAATCATTGACTTGTAGAATTAAACTTTCCCTTACAATTTCTTAATTCCTTTAGTTTCTGTCACTACATGTTTTCTCCCCCACCCAAAAAAAAGAAACTAATAAAATAAAACTTCAAACCAGGCACAAACGACAACACCACATCAAATTTTATAAAGTAGCATTGATTTCAACAACTTGAAAGGAAATATAGTATCAAGAGCCAAAGCAAGAATATATACTTCTTTATGTGGTGCCTTTAAGCAGATTCCCATTTTAACATTTCAAAGAGAATGAAGAAATTCCTCTGCTGAATTTATAGTCTTTGGCTAGTCTAATGCATACTTGCTTTGGTCCTCAATAAGTTGACGAAACAGTAACTAAAAACTGATAAATCTTGTATAAAATTACAACAACAACAATTATGCTAGTATAATCTCATAAATGGGATGTGGGTAGGATAGTGCGTTCGCAGACCTTACTCTTTTACCGTAGAAAGATTGTTTCCAATAAAATATCGGCTCAAGGAAAGATGCAAGTAAAGCAGTATCAACAAACAGTAATGACCAAAAAAAAAAGGACAAAAGAACAACATGAAGTGATAAAAATCAACCAATAATAGAATTCAAGTCTGCCACTAAAAATCTTGTATCAAAATTGGTAGATACAATTTAGCTAGCGTTTGGCCATAGATTTTCAAATTTATTCTGAAAAATCTGATTTGGGTGAAGTTTGGTTTGAAGATGAAAATGTGTTTGGACATTTGTTTTGGGTGAAGTTTGGTTTGGAAAAGTATGAAACATGACTTATACCCATAAGTTCTAAAAACTATCACAAACACCCAATAATATCATTATCAATAACATTCATTATATTATCGCAAACCATAATCCTGAATATAAATAAATTTGATACAAAATTATCATTTTTATAATTACTACATGATACATTATCAAATGACCGAGAAGACGAAGCAACATCGTTACAAAATAATAAATGGTGGGCTCTTTTATAAAATACAAAAGTTTGGGATAATTTTTAAAAAATATAATAGTAATTAGCTGGTTTTGAGATTTAGAATTTGGAATTTGGCCAAAATGTAAGCAAAATCTATGGTTAAATATGTTTGATAAATAAAACCCAAATTTATTTTAGCAAAATCTATGGCCAAACGTCCGAAGCGTCTAGTAATAAACAAGTTTGTGTTGGATTTACTTCAGCGTGAAGATGTTTGGAAAGTCAGTCATGTCAATCTTAAGTTTCTTCTTTAATATAAAAGGCAAAGAGCGTAATATATAATAGCATTTCACTTTAGCAGCAAGTGGGTTGAACCATAATAAAGCATTGATTACTTTGATGAATGCCCAACCAACATGATCATGTTAGTCAACATACCACTATCTCCAATAAAGCAAATTAAAGAAAGGAAAAAGAAAGAAGAACAAAGAAAAAGGAAAGAAAAGGAAAACAGAACCCACAAGAAAAAA
>AWOL01S0049220.1:0-10248 GCA_000715115.1 Nicotiana otophora | reverse complement strand
TTACCGACCAAAGTTGGTCGGTTAATGCTTCCCCTACATTAACCGACCAACGTTGGTCGGTAATTTTAAATATAAATTCTTAAATATTATAAAATATTTTAAATAATAAAATAATTATTAAAATTTAAAAAATTGGGTCTAGATTACCGACCAATGTTGGTCGGTAATCCAAAATTTCCTTGTCTGACCAGCTGGGTCAATTCGTTGACCAATTTACCGACAAACGTTGGTCGGTATTTAGTTTTAAAAAAATGTAATTTTTTGTTTTCAGTTTCCATCCAAGCTGGACAGTTTTTGGTTGCTTTTTTTGACTGACCAACGTTGGTCGGAAATATTTGGTCGGTTTTTAGCGGATTTCTAGTAGTGGCACAAGACTAAACTTTGGACGAATATATATGTATATATAAGTATTTATGTGATGGAAAACCTATCAAATGTAAGATCTTCGAGTCTAGTTTCTAACGCTTCAAACCGTTTGTCATTTGGACACTCCTACAAGAAGTTATGACCAAATTACCAAAGGTTGGCAGAGGAGTCTGCGGATGCAAAGCATCCGGGGCCGCGTCCGAAAGAAATGCTGGCAGTGAAGTGCTTCCATAGCGTCCAGGTCCACCTCTGAGCTTCAAAGAGGAGTGAAGTGGGGATGCTAAACATCCGTGGCCGCATCCGAAATGTCACGACCCAAAATCTGACCTGTCGTGATGGCGCCTATTTCGAAACTAGGCAAGCCGATAACATCAATAACCTCCAATTTTCTTTAAGTTTGAAAAACATAATAATTTGAGTTTAATAAAAGGCCTCACAATTTCGGATACAAACACTCCCAAAACCTGGTGTCACTGAGTACATGAGTATCTAATTATGAATACAGTTCATAATAGTCTGAGACCAAATACAGTAAATAAGGATATAGGGAAGGAGAGGCAAGGTCTGCGAAACACGGCAGCTACCTCAGAATCTCCGAAAAATCAACTGTGCGAAAGAATCAACACCCGCTATGTCCGGGAACACCTGGATCTGCACACGAAGTGCATGGTATAGTATGAGTACAACCAACTCAACAAGTAACAATAATAAATTAAGAACTGAAGATAGTGATGAGCTACACAATTATAGTTCACTTTCAGTAATTCCAACAAAGAATAGACATGCTATCAAATCTGGCAGTTTAAATCAAATCAATTTTATACAGTTCAAATTCATGTAATCCAGATATAAATCCTTCAGATATTTCACAACAATGACAGATAGCAACCAGGTGCAACAACAAATGCAAAGCAAGTATAGCCTCTCAGGAAACAGTCACTCAACTCATCACAACAGCTCAACCACTCGGCTCTCAGCCCTCAGTACTCACACTCAATGGGTACCCGCGCTCACTGGGGGTGTACAAACTCCGGAGGGGCTCCTACAGCCCAAGCGCTATAATCTGCACGGACAAATCACGTGCCATAGTATAAATATCTGGATCCGCATGGACAACTCACATGTTGCACGGACAACTCATGTGCTATAGTATAATATAAGGATCTGCACAGACAACTCATGTGTTGCACAGACAACTCGCGTGCTATAGTATAATATAAGGATCCGCATGAATAACTCACGTGCTACATGGATAACTCATGTGCAATAGTATAATATCTCACAATCAAGCCCTCGGCCTCACTCAGTCATAAATTTCTCCAGTCTCTCGGGCTCTCAATAGTCATGATACTCAACCCAAATAAGAATAATATGATGTATCAATAATGAACAATAGAGACTGAGATAAAATAATCAAGTAAACTGTGACTGAGTACAAAACAACAATTTAAGCAGATAATTCAACATGTACACGACCTCTGTGGGTCCCAACAATACCAATATATAGCCTAAATATGGTTTCTAACATGACTTATAGTCAAATTTCCACAACACATAGAGGACACATAACTATCAACAAATTATTCAACTTTATAGTTTCCACGGGACGGACCAAGTCACAATTTCCTCGGTGCACGCCCACACGCCCGTCGCCTAGCATGTGCGTCACCTCCAAAATAGTCACATGACACAAAATCCGAGGTTTCATACCCTCAGGACCAGATTTAAAACTGTTACTTACCTCAAACCGTGTAATTCTTTACATCTCTATGCCCTTACCCCGAGAATTGGTCTCCGAAAGCCTCGTATCTAGCCACAATTAATTCGATTCAGTCAATACCAATTATTGTAATTAATTCCAAAAGGAAATACTAATTTTTCTATAAAAATCCGAAATTCTCTCAAAAATCACACGTGGGGCCCACATATCGGAACCTGACAAAAGTTATAAAATATGAACGCCCATCCAACCACGAGTCCAACCATACAAATTTTACCAAATTCCGACATCAACTCGACCCTCAAATCTTCAGTTAAAGTCTTTGAAGATTTCTACCATTTTCAACCCAATCTTTACCCATTTGCACTCAATAATCTTTCCATAAACCTTATTGGTATGTGTATGTATAAATAATACTCTAACACTCAAGAATCCTACTTTTAATTACCCATCTTTACTACAAGACCGAAATTGAAGAATTGGGGAAAGAAATTCTTACCTCTTTGAAGCCTTAGCAAGATCCTTGTGAAACTTTCAAACCTTGAACAACAATTGATGGATAAATGACTAAGTCTTCACTTTCTCTCTCTAAAATGTTCTCACCTCTCTCTAAAATATCAGATTTTGGCTAAAAATGAGCTTCAAGGGCTATAAATCGAAGATGGGTCGGGTCAAAAATTAGAAAGAATGGAAGCCCCGACGCAGTTATGCGATCGCATAATAGGTATGCGGTCCGCATACCGGCCGCATAATTTGGCCTTCAAAACTGGGCGTGACTAACCCGGTCTATGGTCATTATACGGCCCACATACCTGTTCTGCGGTCGCATAATACACTGCAGATTATTCTCAAATCTTGCCCCACTTCTAATCCACTCTGCGACCATTATGCGGTCCGCATAGCGATTCTCCGACCGTATAGTGGTCGTAGAAATGACCCTTTTTCGGCAAAATTTTCCTTCACATATCGGTGCATTGTTCAATCCAAAAAGTCAGCGCCGTGGCGAGCAAGCTCACCGCAAGAAATTACTATAATCTTTATACTAATTGATCTATCTCGGCACCACAAAACCTTAATTTCCTTAGCAAAATTTCTCCTGGGTCGTTACACATAAGCCAACATCTGGTCAACCTTTTCAACTTAAATTCTAAACCTTGGAACTATGTGTTTCAAATTATTTCAAAATCTCACCGGACCCGAACCAATTACCCCGGTAAGCCAAATAACAACTGTAAATCACAATTTAAGCAATAAATGGGGGAACAGGATTGCGATAGTCAAAACAACGGGCCGGGTCATTACACGAAACCCAGAAATCTGGGCTTATAAATACAAAATTGGGGGAAGAGAGTATTTTGTGTATTGGGGGTTAGGGTTCTTGATGGTGAAAAGACGATTTTGAGATCAAATGAAGTCCAATCAACTAAGGTAAGTTATTAATGATATTGTGGGTTGATTCTTACTCAATAAACATGAGTTCGAACATCATTCTTACATCCAAATACTAGATTTTATCATCAAATCCCCAAGAACACAAAAATCACCAAAGTTGTGATTTTTCAAGATTGATCTACTAGAGGCAGTTCCAATGCTTCAAACTCATTTATTATGAGTAGTTAGAAGTATCTGAAGCATTTGTTACAAGTTTTAATGGTTGAAAGATTGGTTTATAAAACTCTAGTTCATGGTATGAATAGTACTTTTGAGAAAATAATAGAGAAGATGAATGGTAATCTTGGCAATGAAATTTATGAATACAATGAACCTATGAAATTATTTGTTAGTAAAAGATGAAAGTGATCAACTACGTAATCACACGAATTATATATTTTGCAAGTGTTGATTATGGAAGACGATGAATAGTAACTTGGTGGCAATGTGCAATTGATGTAATATCATTAATGACTTCGAGTGGGTATTAAAACATAAGAATGAAGTTAAATGGTCTAGCATGTAAAACTATTTGGCGATTTGAGTTGTTGGAGGTTTGTAGCCAACTTATAAGCCATATATGGATATTGATCAATATCTTAGGTCATATTATGATGTAATTAGGATATCTAATTGTAGATATCGACTTGTTGGTGATGTTGAGCATTTTAATCAACATTGAAATTATGGAGGAGGATTGAAAGCTTGTGAATATTAATAAAGCGAAAGCGAGGTAAGTTGATTAAAACTTACATTTCTTGAGGGACTTTCTCTAAAAGCATATTTCGAGTTAATACGTAAGTTGTTTGCAAATGTGCTTTCGTGCATGTGGGGACAAACAAGTATGGATGTGTCCATGTATTAAAATATTATGTTGCATATGTAGTGTCATACTGCTTTATAAAATTTTATTTTAAATCTTGTTGGCAAAATGACACCCAAGGTAAATGTTATAAGTTTTATCAAAACTTACGTATTTACAAGAGTATACATATTTGAGTGATAAAGATAAGTTTTCGTGAAAAGTATTTCTTTTGGAAATTTACGAACATAATGGCACTAATGGTATCTTTTAAAGATTGATGTTAAATTGATAAACGCTTTAGCATGTAAACAGTTATTTATTTAAATTTTGTTCAAAGGATTTAGATTTTCTATAAATGCTATGATTTGATAAAAATAGATCCTTTGAGGCTACTATATTATGAATCTATTTTTGAAGTATCAAATGTTTTGGGAGTTACTTGTATTCACCGATATTGGCTTCGGATGTATCGTGTTCATTGTCATGAAACTACACGTGTCGGTGTAGGCGTAGATGGCCACTTTGTGGTATAGACTACGGCAGAGTGCTCTCCCTCGAGAGAGTACTATTTTGTGCTATTATTAGCATGGATGAGTCGATTCGTACGATACTACGATGAGACGACCTGAGCAAGTAGGGTATATGATACTTGCTGCTAGGTACATAACCTAGTTGACCTTCTTACGTCGGTGATGGTATAGTACACCCAGTGAAAGGTAAGGATGATTTTCTTGTGTTTAGGCCTAAGGAGCCGAAAGTGATTTCGATGACTTAAAGCAAATGGAATAATTTTGTATTATTTTATTCAAAATCTTGGATTGATGTAAATGCTTTAAAAGTTTATATTGTGGATTATATTTCACTTGTTTGTTATTTAAAATAACAAGGGTCGTGAATTGATAAAATTTCTTATCGTTTTATATCAAATATGGGTGCATTATTTTTATAAAGTTTGTCCCAAGAACTTAAGTTAGAGAGAGTCTATGATGCTTATTGAGTAACGATATGGTGTACTCAGCCCTTGGTTGGGAGGGAGGGGGGGCTTAAAGGCCCTTCTTACTTTACATATTTCAGGATGATGTATGATACATGGCATGCGGTCAGGCAAGGATGACTCTCTTTCCGGGGTATTATGAAGCACCACTTTTATTTCATGGTAGCTATCATGTTCTTCCTTATTTTATTTTGTTTGAATTACTCCAACCATTGGTTCTATTCTTTTGGTATAGAGGCTCCATAGGTAGTTGTGGAAGGTTGTAGTAACGGGGTTGTACACGACATACATGGAAGTATATTTATTTTACTTAGTCTCATTGTTATTATCATGAAAGGCGTCATGTGTGATTTTGAATTGAAAAATATTTTATCATTTAACTTGAAAATATATATGATTTTCAAGGAGCTTCTGCAGTTAAATTGGTTTTCATGCATATGATTTGGTTGAATCACATGGTTTGGTTCACTCAGGTCAGGTAGTGTGACGGGTGCCGGTCACGTGGTTTTTGGGTCGTGACAAAAACCTCCATATTAAGCCGAGTCCTAGGAAGTCTATGGAGCCGTGTCAAGTAGAGTCCCTCTTATCGGCGTGTTGCCGGCCACACTTATATCGGGGAGGCTACAATGACATCTAGGGAGTTTACTTTTTTTCATACTCTATATCGTGCGTTTGTTCCTGAAGTGAGAGTACGGATTCTCGATCGTATTGATTTCATGTTGAGGAAGATATTGAAGTAACGAGAATGAAGCTCAATGTTCAAGTTATAATACGAGATGTTTGGGTTAATACCCAGAAAGTGATAGATTTGTTCAAAATGGAAGAATAAGTTGAGAATAGATTGGGACTGATACAGTCAACATGTATGACTTTGGTGAATAAGAATGATCAGTCGAATACTGAGAAATCATGGAAGAAAATAAGGTGATGATGTCTGCTAGTATTGTCAGGATAGTGTCCTGACTTATAAAGAATTTTACTAAAGGATGCGAATAAGGGCACCTATGTTAGGCCCTAGATTTCAATTCAAGATCGTTGGTCAAGATGTTGGAGAGACTGTTTACTATGGTAATCACCATTAACGAGTTTACCAAAGGTACAAAAAAAAGAGAATATTGTAAATGTATATGTTGCATCTTAAATTATCATGACAAGATATAGAGAGGTGATATGGATCTAATTGATTGTCACGACCCAAAATCCCACCACAGGTGTCGTGATGGCACTTAGTCTCTAAAACTAGGTAAGCTGACTATAACAACACTTCAAGCCATTCGTTTTTTAAAAATTCAACACAGGTGCCAAAAACCAACAGCGAAAACAAATATGAAAAACCCCCAAGACTGGTAATACTGAGTCACGAACTCTAACTGAATACATTAGAATGATCACTAGGACCGAATATACAATATTGTTCGAATAAGAAATTAATAGTACAATAAAAATAGAAAGACTCCAAGGGACTGCGACGACCAAGCGACTCTACCTTAAGTCCTTGCGATCACACCCTAACTTCATCCGAGTCCGATATCTCCAATACCTTGCTCTACACAAAAATGTGCAGAAGTGTAGTATGAGTATACCACAGTCGGTACCCAGTAAGTATCAAGACTAACCTCAGGGGAGTAGTGACGAGGTACAGTCAAGACACTCACTAGTCTAATAACCTGTGCAATATAGTATACAAGAATAATAGGAAACAAATAACAATAATGGAAACACTAATCAACCAGTAATGTGCAAAGCAGGGAAATAAGAATACCATTAATATTGCTCAATAATTAATAAATACAAGTACACCAAATTAAATCAAGTCTTTCAAATATAAATATTTCGCCTATATGCTTCTCAAATAATACTCTTCAGGATATAATACTTTTCAATAAATATATTTTGAATATACTCCCTTCAAATAAATATCTTTCAAATATAATTCTTTCAAATAAATCTTTTTCGAATATAATTCCTTCAATATATATCTTTCAAATATAATTCTTTCAAATAAATCGTTTTCAAATATAATTCCTTCAATAAATATCTTTCAAATAAAAGTCACCCTGTGACACCTCATTTCAAAATCATAAAGTACGGGTCTCAGCCCAATTTTATATGTTCACGGCACCTCGTGCCAATTTCTTTATCACAACCGCACAGACTACGCACGTGCCAATATCATCATCATTTAACCACGGCACCTAGTACCCAAATTTCATATCACAACTGCACGGACAATTAACATGCCAATATCATCATTATTTACTCACGGCACCTCGTGCCCACATTTCATTTCATAAACGGCCTGGCAATAGCCACATGCTCCCAATTTCAACATAGGTCAGACTATTATCAAGTTTACCGAAACAACAAGAGAATTTGCACAAGATATAAAACTAAACACAAGGAAAATTCCAACATCACATGAAAATCACCAACACAATAACTCCACGTCATAACATATCATCCCTTACAATAGCCATCCTTATCTCTCCTGTAGCCACCATTATCACTCCTATAATAGCCTCCCTTATCCCTCCGCCCTGACAATTTCAATAACCACCCTTATCGCTCTATAGCCACCTTTATCTCTCCTATATCCACCCTTATTACTTCGCCCAGACAATATCCCAACATACATAACAACAGTGATATGCCACCCTTATACCCACATTATATCAACAGTGGAATGCCACCCTTATATCCTCAAAATAAAAACTCAAATAACACAACAATGTACATGGAATATTATCACGACAACATAACAAAATCAATTCATATCACAATTTGCCCAATGGCCACAACTAGTTCCAAAGATATAACAAAGTCAATTAATTTCACAACAAATAGCTCAAGACTCCACACAATGTGTATAAAACCTCAAAGCAACAACAGAAATAGAAAATACTCAGTATAGGGCAATGCCTTCATTAATCCAAATTATTGATAATTATATTAATGCTTCAGTTTAAACTTATTTCATTAATTATTTGAAGAGGGAAAATCCATAGTGAAATTAACTGGCAAGAAATATCAAATCATCAAACTCACAGAATCCACATAAATATACAAGTAATAATCGCATAAAATGGTCATATAAAAACAAATTCAACAAACGCGAATTGAGGCATGGCAAATAGATGATCTAATAAATGACCACAATTATCCAATTTACTACACAACATGCCTAAGATTTTAACCCAATATATTTGGCATATACAAGCCCGAGTACGTACTCGTCACCTTGCGTACACGGCTTTTCACATTTCACAAATGGCACATAAGCTTCGATGCGTAAGGGGTAATTCCCCCACTTAATGTTAGGCAAGATACTTACCTTTTTGAAGTTATGCCGATATTCCAAAATTGCCTTCTTACTTGAATTGACCTCCGAACCGCTCAAATCTATCCAAATTAATTGTATAACTTCATTAAAATTCATCTGAAACAATTTCGGATAATAATACGTCGACATAAAAATTTATTCCAAAAGGTCAACAAAAGTCAACGCGGGGCCCGCCTCTCAGAACCCGACATAATTTTCATGAAATCCGAACACCCATTTCGATACGAGTTCCACCATACCTGTCACGACCTAATTCCATCTTAGGCCGTGATGGCGCCCAACACCATTGTTAGGCAAGCCAACACTGATCAAATTAATGGTTCCCGTTAAAATAAAATACTAAGTGGATAACATTTCCTCATTTGTTAAAGAGATTTAGAAATTTGTGAATGTGACATAATTAAACGGAAGCAAACGAGTACAAATCGTAATCATGTAAACAAATCCATAATCATAAGTCTACTAGTGTGTGTGCTAAGAACCGGTGTCACAAGTATGTGGGCAATCTAGTAGAATATACAAAAGAACACTAGCCTACTGTCTGAAAGGAAATAGACAGAAAAATAAAACATAAAGGAGACTCTGGCTGCTGCAGAACGGCTCAGAAGGCATTTCACCGTGAAGTCTCGAGATGGGGATCAAATCTGCGCACCAGACTGGTAACCAGATGGACCTGCCTCAGATCATGTACAATTAAGTACAGAAGTGTAGTGTGAGTACATAAATAATATGTACCCAGTAAGTATCTAGCCTAACCTCGAAGAAGTAGTGACGAGGGGTCGACTCCGACACTTACCAGGGCCAATAACATGATAATATGAAATTTTAATTAAGCATGATATACAACAATAAGACTCAGAGCAAGAAATAACTGAACAAGTCTTCAGAAATATTTAAGAGCTTGAATCACTTCCGTCCTTTAAAACATATTATCACACAAACAATGAATTTATACCGATTATGGAAGGACCTTCCAGTTCTATTATCACACACGAATACCACCGAGGATGTTCGGCCTGATCCAACATAAATGTAAGTTGTGCACTGCCAAAGATTGAACGGCGCAAACCATAGATGCATCGATTACCCCGCTCGCGAATCATACATGCGACGAGGTTAAATATAAATTTATCAATAAATCATAACCCTTTCTTGATTCTTTTCAAAATAAAGACAATTCGACTTGAAGCTTTTAAATCCTTAAAAATCCTCAACTCACTTCCCATTTCATACAATTAACAAATATAATCAAATAATAGTGTCCACAAGCATAGTGTAAACCTAAAACTACCCAGACATAAACATGAATAGTAGCTATGTACGGACTCTCGTCACTTCGTGCGTATATAGCCCCCACAAATAAAAACACATATTAATTAAGTTCACCTATGGGGTAAGTTCCATTTTACAAGGTTAGAAAAGAGACTTACCTCATCTCAAAGCTTACTTCCCAATTCAACAATGCGCACAAGCCTCCAAATTTGATGCCAAACGACTCAGAACTAGCCAAACATTATATAAATAGATCAATATATGCTCAAAAGTTCATATCTCCAATATTAAAGTGATTACCCAACCAAAATTGCAAGATT
>AWOL01S0049217.1:539-54542 GCA_000715115.1 Nicotiana otophora | reverse complement strand
CTCTTGTGTAGCATTATTCATTCAATATATCAATAACATATTTTCTCCCGTGCCTTCTCACAATTTGCATATTATAATGCCATTTTTCTGTATTTCCAGTGGGATACTGCTGGGCAGGAACGGTTCCGGACTATAACAAGCAGTTATTATCGTGGAGCACATGGGATTATTGTGAGATACTCCCTTACCTAGATCTGATTAGAACTTGCTCAGCCCATAAAAGTTCGTAAACTACTTGAGCATTATTTTCAGCACTACTCTAGCATCTCATTTCTGTAAACAGATATTTTTAGTGGCATTTTGCTGATGATAAAATTTTAGTGTGTGTCCCAATGCTTAGGTTATTGGATCTTTAAAAAATGAAGCAAAGTATATCCATTCATATCTTTTCTCTAAGAATACTTCTGAAGGAAGAAAATACCACAATTTACACTCATTATTGTCCATGTATGGACAATTCTGAATCAAGATTTTATGAGTTACCTTTCAAATTTTAGGTAATTGTTATGCTAGTAGTGGCTATAAGCTTTAACGAACTGTCAGTTTTGTTGTTCTTAGAGGTAATAGCAATATATCGTAGTACTAATTATAGATGTCTCATTTTTGTTTTTTAAAAGCAGAGAATGTGAAAACTTAGGCATATTTGATTCCATGATGTTAATTCTACTTTTTTGCATGAAAGTAAAGACACACCGTGGAAATCAATTTTAGATTTTTATAAGTTGCACCGTTTTATAAATATTCTACTTCAAGTACGCCTGACATCAATATTTCTCCTGCAAGTAAGATGGGAGATTCACAGCGTCCCTACTTATCTTGTTCACTTGCTTCTTTTCTTTTATCCAGTCTCGTAATGTCATAGTCGTTAGCATACTCTTTAGGAAAAAACCCAGTTATGAGGCTTCCTTATGTTCTTGAAGTGTTCTTATTTGCAATTATATTGTTATAGATTGTTTATGATGTAACTGAAAAGGAGAGCTTCGACAACGTCAAGCAATGGCTGAGTGAAATTGATAGATATGCAAATGAAAGTGTTTGCAAGCTTCTGGTTGGAAACAAATGTGATTTGGTAGAGATAAGGTTGTGGACACACAGACAGCAAAGGTATTGCTTGTTCCCTTTGCATTAGATTCATTTAGTTCGTTTACTTTTTTGTTCCGCTCACTGTTTCAGCTTTGGTATTACAATAAGACTAGTATACTGGCTTGTTGCGCAAAGGGTAGAGATCATTTTATTTGATTCCATTCCGTTTATGTTTGAGATATGTGTCCTTTGAAATTTGTTATTCTTTGCCAGGAGAGATTTGCATATCTTAGCAATTATCATTGGCTCACACATTATTAGCACCAGACATCGCACTTGTGTGCCTAGAACGCCTTGATTTAGTCACTTGAGCCACCCATTAATTTGATCTCTATACTCCAGTTCATATTATCTCGTTCTGGGTGCACAAGATTGGTTTCTGTTGGTATCTACATTGCTTGGGTAGTGAATTAACAATGGAGGTGGATGAAGACCTGGAGAGAGATTAATTTATGCTGAATACATAGACAGCCCCTTTAACTTGCCCCAATATTTCACCTGAACTAAGCTCATGATCTATTGAACACTTTAACCATACTCAATGTGTGTCTATTAAACCCTTCAAAAACATTTGTCAAAAAACAAAAATGCATGTAGTTCACACGCGGATAAAGTGGCAATGAACAAATAGAATAAAGACACGTGACAGGAAAAAAAAAAGCTACAGTTATTAAGGTTTTACTTATTCCCTTCTTTTTTCTTTTTTCTTCTTTCTTTTTTCATTTCTACCTCTTTCCATGGAAACCAGACGTGCCTTTTTTTTTTTCTTAGTTCTTCCACTTTTTACATTGAAATCAGACACTAAAACAAACACAAAGCACCTAACCTTTCTTCTTCGTCCTCTCATCATAACATCTGTTCAAAATAATGTTGCCTTACATCACTTGGGTCTGATCAAGGATGCTTAGTTATTGATCACTTGGGTTTGATCAAAAACGTGTTTTTTTCTTTTTTTCTTTTTATAAGTTATCACCTTCCAGTTGACCTTTCTGTTAAGAGATGAAGAAATGGAAACCAAAATACAAACAATAAAGAAGAAACTCAGTATGCTCAGAAATAAAAGTTGATTGTTGACTAAGGAAATCTGTTGCTGCGTTGGAGAATGAGGAGGTTGTTGTTGATAAATAATAAGGGGATAACAAGACATGGCAAACAGTACAAACAAAGAACAATACAAATAATTCAGCTTAGGTACTCGACAATTTGTCACATGGAAAACAGAAGGGATTAGTGCAAAACAAAGGGAAAGAGTAATAACCAAAGACACGACGCACATGCCAAAAGAACAGCCAGTGAAAATTGTAAATGTCTTCAACTGTTCACATTTGTGTAAAATCCGATGAGCTCCGAGCGATAAGAAAGATCAAATCTTCGTATTAGCTCTTCTCTTCGTGTAAGCCTCATGAGCTAACACAGCTTCGCTCATCTTCATATGCCTCTTCCCTTTGTGCTTTGACTTCGGGGGGAATCTTCTCCGACATAGCTTCTTCTGAAAATCTTTTATTTTGGTGGGTTCAAGAACATGAATGTATCTCTTCCATCATTTCACTCCAATGAATAAAATAATTAAATCTCCATTTCACTAATCTTATGTTGTCAATGTAAAGGGAGGTGAGGAAAGGGTGTCCGCCAATAGAAGATGAAGGAGAAAGAAAAAAATTAAAATAAAAAGTTCATGTCTTTCCACGCTCTTAAAAGAGGTGCACTACACGCACAGTGCCATGTCAACAACCAGTGTCTAATTGATATAATTTCAATTAACATTAAGTGTTCAATAGATCATGAGCTTAGTTCAGGTGGCTATATAAGAAATTCGGACGAGATTAGGGGGCTGTCTATGTATTTGGCCATTAATTTATTATGATTTTGGGTGGAGAAAGAAGACTGATCAGGGGCCAGCACCTTAACTTAGCTCTCTTATTGAATTTATGGTAGACATTTAGGGGCTGTTTGTTGTGATGTAGTAGCAAATAATCACGGTATAAAAATCTGCATAAACTTTTGCCCCCTAGTGTTAGGTTTAAATTGCAAATTCAGTATATTTAATCCTTGTATAACTCATACCCCAGTTTACAACAACAACAACAAGCCCAGTGTAATCCCACAAGTGAGGTCTGGGAAGGGTAGTGTGTATGCGAACTTACCCTTATCTTAAGAAGATAGAAATATTGTTTCTGATAAACCTCGGCTCAAGAAAAGATAAAAAACAATATTAGCAACAAGCAGTAACAACAACAAGATAGTAAGAAACCAAAGCGAAGGAAACAACAAGTAATAATAGAAATCTACGAATATAAAAATACAAGACTACCCTAATACTACTGGTACTGAAAAGAAAAGCGCACGACTATATATTAATCCTCTACCCTAATTTTCGACCTCCACACCTTTTATCAAGATTCATGTCCTCAATGAGCTGAAGCATCGCTATGTCTAGCCTAATCACCTCTCTCGAATTCTTCTTTGGCCTACCTCCACCCCTCCTCAGACCCACCAGGGCTAACCTCTCACACCTCCTTACTGGTGCATCTGTGTCCCTCCGCTTCACATGCCTGAACTATCTAACCCCCGCTTCCCGCATTTTGTCCTCCACGGGGCTACTCCACCTTGTCCGGAATAACTTCATTCCTGGGGCACCTGTCCTGGTATGCCCGCACATCTATCTCAACATTCTCATTTTTGCTACTTTCATCTTGTGGAAATGAGAGTTTTTGGCTGGTCAACACTCTGCCCCATACAACATTGTTGATCTAACCACCACTCTGTAGAACTTACCTTTAAGGTTTGGTGTTACATTCTTATCACACAAAACACCGGATTCAAGCCTCTATTTCATCCACCCCACTCCAATACGATGTGTGACATCCTCGTCAATTTCTCCATTTCCTTTGGATTACTAACCCAAGTTACTTGAAGCTATCTCTCTTGGGAATATCTTGTGTATCAAGCCTCACCAGTGTTGTGAAGAGCGTGAAGCGAGAAAAAACGACAAGGCCCTTTTCGCTTAAAGCGAGAAGCGAAGCGCTCACTTTTTTGAAGTGAAGCGGAATTTTAAAAAAAAATTAAAATAAATACTGCATAGACAACACATGTAGTTGTAAGAAAAAATAGGCAGCATTTCAATCTTTTTATCACTGAAACAGTGCAACAAAATGAAGAAGAAGAGGAGATGAATGAGAAAGAAGAACTGAAGGGAAAAAAAAATTTCGCTAGCATTTCGCTGCTATTTGGATGCTGAAACAGTGAAAGAAAAAGAAGGAGGAAGAGGAGGAGGAGGAGGAGATCACATATCTGGGACCAAACTTGATGATCTCGAAGTTGAAAATTGTAGAAAACTTAAACCCTAGGTCGCCTCTTTCTTTCTCTGTTGCTGCTGTTCGATGGTGTTTTTTAAAAAAACAGCACCAGATACCTCGCCTCGCTTCGCTTCTCGCTTTAAGCGAGGAAGCTCTCGATTTTTACAACCGTGAGCCTCACGTCCACGTCTGCTTCTGCATCATACCCCAATTATTCTATACCATCCCCAAGATGGAATAACTAATACCATGATTATCTATATGCGGATAAAGATTCAACATGACAAAACTACCCTATCATTGAGCAATTCTTTTTGTTAAAACTCTGCTACCTCATACTAATAACAATCTTGGTC
The DNA here is from genome assembly GCA_000715115.1 of Nicotiana otophora. Lineage (NCBI taxonomy): Eukaryota > Viridiplantae > Streptophyta > Magnoliopsida > Solanales > Solanaceae > Nicotiana > Nicotiana otophora. The sequence goes on along the minus strand of AWOL01S0049217.1, from coordinate 49,807 downwards.
TTTTTGTTAAGATATAAAATGAGTATGATAAAAATCAGAATCTCTACAGAAATGATAATGAGCGTGAAATTATTTGATCGTTTTCAATTAAATTAACAACCAATCACGAAGCTTTCCAGAGAATAATCCATGGTGAGGATGGAAAATCTGGGCAGAAAAGAAGTATTTACATACCTTTTAGAAGAATATAATGTAACCAAATTGTCTGTTTCAATCAAATTTGCAGCATGCAGTAATAACATGTAGTACTAGTACTCTAGTAGACAAAAGCTCCTTTATCCTTCATTACAGCTACAAACAAAATTATTTTTTTATAAACTAACAAACCTAATGAGACAGCTGTTCTTCTCCTAGCTAGTTTAATTAGAATCTTTTTTATCATCTCATTCCTAATCAGTAATCAAATAGCTCACTGTTGAAGGCATTGTCTGATATGATTAATCAGTTCAATGAAATAGAATAGCCTATGAAAATCCAAGGGTATAACGATAAACAAAATTTTGCACAGATTTAAACCAAGCATAAGTTTAAGTTATTCACTGTATATGCAATATTTAATACAATGAACCAAACGTTTGATAGGAAATAATTTCTGTATTACAGTCCCTACATTACTAATCCCTGCATTACAATCCCTGCTTAACTTGTTTTTAAACCAAACGACCCCTTAGGGAATAAACAATTTAGAGGATTATGACATCATTCATATGTATGGATAACCACTTTCATTCTAAAAGGCTGTGTTACATCTAAGGGATTGATTTTTTGGAAGATGACAAAATTACAATCAGAAAAAGAAAGTTGGCGATCTGAATATTCATTTGTTTTCCTTTTTCTTTTGAATTATTGTCCAATTCTTTGTTTAATAATCATACAGTTCGTTCATTCTGTGGATGTTGAAAACTACATCTTGTCCACTCTTTATATTCAGTTCATAATTTTATGGTATGGAAGAACCTAATCCTTAGTTATGTTCTCATTCCGAATGATTTCCAAGTGATTTCCTTGTGATGAATTGCAGGCATTTGCAGATGAGTTAAGTATCCCTTTCCTTGAGACAAGTGCAAAAGATTCCATTAATGTGGAGCAGGCTTTCTTGACGAGGGCCGGAGAGATTAAGAAAAAGTAAGCTGGCGAAATTTTCTTTTCATGTCTTTAACCAATCTGCAAAAGTACTCACATTTTTTAAGTTCTACCATGTCTTCTCAACCAAAGTCATTTAAGCTTGTGAGAATGCACCGGAGAAAAATCTATTTATTGACAATGATACAATGAGTCATATATATAATACATCTTCTACATATGGGATTAGGACATATTCTACTCCTACATATGGGACTAGGACATATTCTACTCCTACTATATATGAGACTAGGACTATTTACATATAACTATCTAACACTCTCTCTCAAGCCGGTGCATACAAATCATATGTACCGAGCTTGTTACATATGTAACTAATACGAGGACCGGTGAGGGGCTTGGTGAAAATATCTGCAAGCTTATCATTCGACATACAAGGCCACTAGACTCCCACTGAGCAACAAAACCAGGTAATTGCTAATAAACAGTTGGCCAAAAAGTCTCCGAAAAAATTTGAAACTAGTGAGACTACGCCGAATTACACACTACAAAATAGGTTCTAAAACACCAGCAGAAACATAAACTTTTTCGGAAATTACTGTTCACGCCGGAAAAAGTGCATTGTTCACACCGAAAAAATAGAAGTTGTCAAAATTTGATGTAATTTATATGTGTAGGCGCGGAATCACTGGACAAGTAAGTTGTCCTGAAGAAGTTTTGTCAAAAAGTGGCCGGAATGACTCACACGCGGCGGAAAGGTTGTTGTAGCTCGCCGGAACCCTAGTTCGGCGGTGTGTGAGGGACTTTCTGCCGGAGCGATTGACTGGGGTTTTGTAGCCTGATTTATTCGAACAAGATGGTAGCGTTGGTTAACGCACAACACTTACCGATGAGGAGATAATGCAAATCAATCTTGAGTCGTCAACCGAAAGACGCACGGTGACTGACTTTTCTGTTCCGAAGGGACTGGAATTTCTGGGGTTTGGTCGCACAAGGGTTTCGTATCTGATGGTGGTACTGATATATGTACAGTATCACTGTAGCAGTGATGAACCTTGGGAACAAGGCGAAGTTGCCGGAAAACTGCACGGCGATAAGATCTTTCTTTCCGGATGTCGCTGGAATGACGCACATCGATAATTTTCTCACTGAAGCTCTGCAAAAGGAAGGTTGGGTGCTTGTGGGGCGAGGAAAAACCTCGAATATGTGGGGGCAACGCTCTGGATCCTCCCTGCTTGCAGAAATGAATGGATCAGAAAAGGACTTGGTTCTCTATTTTCGGGCGGGGGGGTGAAGGCCATAAGAGAAGATTTCCCTACCGGTAAGGAAGAGGAGAAAAAGGTGTTGTCATCTATCTCGACCAGTTTTCCGAGGCGTTGGAAATCCAGACCAGCTCAGAGAATCACTCGCTATTTAGCCCTTCGTTTCGCCAACAAAGAAGTCATCCTTGACGATTTCCCATTCCTTCCCTCTCGAGCTGCCTCTCTTCGCCATTCGATGCTTCTNCTTCTCCACGCTCAACGAGATGCGCCAACCTCGGGATGCTTTACTCCTAACCCCACAAGGTTCCGAGACGGAGCTTAACCTGAGTCTCGGTTAAGAACGGCGATGATATACGTTTCACACGGCGCACGATTCCATGGATAGTTTCATTCGAGATCGTGATGGAGGACATAGCTTACGATCATCGGCTTTGATCATGCCACTAGGCATTTGATTAAGACATTGCACAATGATCCGAACACTTTGTCGCATCTCTTCGATACGAATACAGTAACGATCATAGCGATCTCCTCTGGTACCTACTGGTATGTCAGGATCCAATTGGTCATGAACATCGTAAGGTGCTGCTTTTCGCAAATCCCAGCATACCCCAGAACCTCTTAACATTACACCACTGAATCCCCAATCCTTTGCTTGCTGTGCAGTGACAGTACCAATATCCACTAATCGTTGTTTCCAGATACGGTTGCCGGTTGACATCTCTTCTAATTCGTCGATACGAGAAGCAAATTGTTGTGTGAATGAATCAATATCTATACATAAGCCAAGAGGCAGATCTTGTGCCACTCCACCTGGTCGTATGAAACTGGCATGCATCCTGGCTCCCGAGACTCTTTCATAGAATTCCAACAATTTCTCCCGCTCCTCAAAAGCCCACAGGAACGGAGTTGATGCTCCTACATCCATAGCATGAGTAGTTAAAGCAAGTGAATGATTTGAAATTCGAGTTATTTCACGGAATAACACTCGTATATATTGAGCTCGTAATGGTACCTCGCAATTCAAAAGTCTCTCTACGGCTGAAGAATGAGCGTGTTCTTGGGCCATCATAGAAACATAGATAGGGTCGACGACGGAACGAAGAACGAAACTTTACGACAGCTTTTTCGTAGACGTTCACTTGCATCACATACACAAGTGCTCTCTGAACCGTGCAATAAGGTCACCCATAACACGGCTCTCCCACTTGAGTTATCTTAGCCCCAGGCCATGCTATTCAATAATATTGGAAAAATGGCAGCGTAAGGTAACAACTAGTATGGAAAGCTGGTCGCCTTTGGAAGCCTTCGCCGGTAACCAAAGCGTATCGTTCCCGCAACCACTTTGGTACTTTGTTTATAGCTTTTTTAAGTTATGCAATAGAAGGGGGGGCTTGCGCTTGAATTGAAGTAGCGCCTTTGGAATATGAGTAGGGCTCCTAAGTGGCGCGTTCGTGGAGGCAAACCGAAGGAAGAGCAAAAGGAAGGTTGGGTGCTTGTGGGGCGAGGAAAAACCTCGAATAGGAGGGGGCAACGCTCTGGATCCTCCCTGCTTGCAGAAATGAATGGATCAGAAAGGGGCTTGGTTCTCTATTTCCGGGCGGGGGGTGAAGGCCATAAGAGAAGATTGCCCTACCGGTAAGGAAGAGGGGAAAAAGGTGCTGTCATCTATCTCGACCAGTTTCCCGAGGCGTTGGAAATCCAGACCGGCTCAGAGAATCACTCTCGCTATTTAGCCCTTCGTTCCGCCAACAAAGAAGTCATCCTTGACGATTTCCCATTCCTTCCCTGCCGAGCCGCCTCTCTTCGCCATTCGATGCTTCCGCCTTCCCTTTCTATAACATACCCAGGCGCCCTCCTTTCCAATCACTAAGAAAAAAAAAAGCCCTATCTAAGTAAAGCTTCGTCTGTTATTTTTCCGGCCCCAGGGGAGTTTATTCGACCCATTCCCCAGTCTCCCGCACTGCTCAAGTAAGTGTGCAACTCCGTATGAGGACCTCCTTCTCTTTTGCGCACTCTTCGTTCACACGGTTCTCAAAGCAGAGGAGGAAGGGTGGGCAGCAGGTACCACGAGTTCTCTGTCCCACGCATCTATCCATGTGAGAATGCACAGGAGAAAAATCTATTTATTGATAATGATACAATGAGTCCTATATATAATAATTTTCTACTCCTACTACATATGGGATCAGGACATATTCAACTCCTACGTATGAGACTATGACATATTCTACTCCAAGCACATATGGAAGTAGGACTATTTACATATAACTATCTAACAAAGCTATTCTCAACTTTAGTAGATGAGGGCAATGATCAATTTCAATGTATCATTTGAAGCTTTTCAAAACGTAGATTACATTGGTGGATATTAAATTGTGTTCTTTATGGTTAATTTCTTGCCACAAATGTAATCACATATGCTATTACTAACTATTTGCGATATGCTTATTAGATTAATAATGTTAATATTGAGACAATGATGTGAAACAATAACAGAATTTGTCTATTCTCCGCTGAACTACATCTCCAAATTGTGATTCTGCAGAATGGGTAACCAACCAGCTGGAACGAAGAAATCAGGTAGCGGTGTTCAGATTAAGGGACAACCAATTGAGCAAAAGAGCAACTGTTGTGGCTAACTGCTTATTCAGTACCTTTCTGTTCGACGGCAAAATGTTGAATATGTTGTATCAAGAACGTACAATTCTTAGTGTCCCCTATGGATCTGAATTGCTTGGTGAAAAACATAATGCACAGAGACACCCCTGACTTTAGAAGAAGCATTACTCATGCTCCTGTTGCTATGTCCATAACCATCTGTTAGCATTGTGGCCTTGCTCGGATTGCTTGGTTAATAAATGTTATTTCTGTTCTCAACACGATCAGAAATGGAGGAAATCAATTAATGAAGTTGGTGAAAATCATGAGCAACTCCCAAATCTCAACAGAGAAAAAAAGCAAGGCAATTTGTTTTGTTCATTTGCTTAATTTTTGGTGAAGAAAGTTACTCAGGTATTTGTGCTGGTGGAAGATCAACATCATCATTATAAAATAAATATATAAATAAATAATTAAATGTTATGTATTGGAACAAGTAGCTTCAGTAGGTTGAATGCTAAGTTAAAATACTAGCTTTGAAATTGGGTACGGAGAGCTTCACCAATTTGGTATACTAACAAGAGTAACCGTAGGAGGTTTGATTCCCATTACTCGAGAATAGCTTAATTGCATGGGAAAGGTAACTCGTAAAGCTTGAAGTATGAGCACTTCTATTTGACCTCAATCAAGAAGTTCAAAAATTAATTACAATAATCATAACAAAAGGATCAAACCAATTGATAGAAGATATAAAACAAATACGTTCAAAATTAATTAGAATAATGATAACAAATAGATAATAAAAACAAAAGGATAAAAGCAATCAATTGTGAATTGGAATCATCAAACAACGGATTAAAAGAGCTGATGACCATTAAGACGAGCAACATGCTTTCTTGGTGTTTATCTCCTCTGCTCCAACAACAAGAGTCTTCCCTTCTTTAATGTTAGCAGGTGCTGGGTCCTCTCCTGAAGAGAGTGACTTCTTACTGATTATCCGATAGATTTCTGAAAGATTCATCTGGAAAGCTTTTTCTACGTTTGTTGCCTCCAAAGCAGATGTTTCAATGAAAGAAAGCCCTTCTCTTTCAGCGTATCCCTGAGCATCCTCTGTAGGAACTGCTCGGAGATGCTTCAGATCAGTCTTGTTTCCAATGAGCATAATCACAATGTTGGAGTCTGCATGATCCCTCAGTTCCTTTAACCATCGGCTGACATTTTCAAAGGACATAGGTTTTGTCACATCGTATACCAGAAGAGCTCCAAGTGCACCCCTATAGTAAGCACTTGTAATGGCTCTATATCTCTCCTGTCCAGCGGTGTCCCAGATCTGAGACTTAATGATCCTTCCCTCAACCTGTGCATATATCATCACTTTAGCACAGAAGAATGATTTCCAAGTGTACAGTTTAGAAACACCCAAAGACGTGACAACTTACATTTGCTCATTCAACAACAGAAAAGTGATACACTTGCTTACAGCATGTCAAAATCTATGTCGAATATTTAAATCCATGGAAAATATCATGACATCTACACAAAGGTAGACTTCACTTAAACGGTTTCTGTCAATCATGTTTGACCTACTAGTGACTTGGAGCAATACTCATAACTTCTCTTAATTTTGGAACTCCTGGCTACTTTTCCGTTATTCTAATAAAGTTAATTGTTCTGTACATCACACACTCAATATGCAAAATACAAGATCCTTTCCAGCTTTTGTTTTTTGGAGAATGGTAACAAGTGTATGTTAAAAAAAACATTAAGACAGTGCAAAGCCATCTATTGTTTATTATTAGAAATGCCCCTTTCTATTTTGCTTACTTCTGTGCAAAGTTTAAGAAAAAAAAAGAGGACTAACCTTTTTTTAATTGTATAAGGACCGTTGGCATCACAAAATAGGTTTTTAAGAGTTTCAAAACTAGAAAACAAATAATTGGATCCAAAATCAAACAAGAGATAATGTAACTATATTTGCAGTAGTCATAGAGGCTATGTTTACCTTTAACTTTCTGGAACTAATACCAAACGTTATCTAGTGATCACTGCGTAAAATGTTGAGTTCTTAAAAAAGTGATTTTTCTTTTAGTTTTATGAAAGATAATTTTGTATAACTCACAAATTAGCACTGAGGAACAGCTGTAAAAATTAGTTAGGCCAACCCTGTTATAACTGTAGGGTGTCTCAACCACCAACAAAATGGAAGTTACACCTGAAAAGCTTAGTTGGAGACAAAGCCTTCAATCTATAAACAGGATTAGTTTTTCCTTCAAAACATCTGAGATCATTTTCCTTCTAGAGAGTCCATAGGATGCAGATTTGGAATGCAAACCACGTTTTTTCAGTAATTTTGAAGCTTCTTCCATAATACGATGTATTGACCATTTTACAACCTCTCATGTAATTGGTTTTGTATGGAAGGATCACATATAAACATTTTTCTTCCCAGTGAAAACTTCATATTAGATCAGGAGGGAAAGCGTGTTAATTAATTATTTTAGCATCTTCACTCATCACCGTCTCATGCAGAGAGGATGCCACTAGCATTATTATCGGTGACCTCCCAGTAAAAAGACCTAATCCATGAAGTTAGCAATTAGGAAAAAATGTCAAACTCTAGCATCTTCTTTTGTGCTCTCCCCAAGTAGTGAATATGCTCATAAACAGCTAACTGCGGGGGGGAGGTACACATGTAATATTAACATGGACATAGCCCTTGAGATAAAAAATCACAGCATATTAACAGGATGGCCATCAACCATGCAAGGACTTTTGAGAAACGTAAAACCATGAAGCAAATACAAATACTACATAAGGCAACCACGGAAACAACTCCCTCCTCATTAGTAAAAGCACGTCAAAAGGATAGGTTGTGAATTTTTTCCCAAACATAAAAAGGATAATAACTGAAATAAAGGAAGAGAAATGAGAGAGACTATGTGATGCAGAAAAGAGAGGAATGAAAGGCGAGGACCGTTAATATTCTATTTTTGGATTGATTAGGAAAGAAAAGGATTGTGTCATGCCGCCACTAACACTAATATTCTTAATTGAAGTATTTGCTATATCTATAGGCTAAGATTGATTAGGCAATACAAAAACATTTATTTTAAGAGGTTTAATCTACTTCCCTCGCATTGGACAAAAATGGGGCGAAAATTAATGCTCATGATTTTATCCCTTTCTTTCTATCCATCTCTCTTTTCTCAGCCAAACATTTATGCGGAAGAAAGCTTATGCCTTTTGCGCTCCCTGTATCACTTTTCTTCAATCTAAAACATCAATAACAGACTTCTACGAAAAACCATGTAAACCATAAAGGTAAATTTCCTGAGTATGGTACATTTGAATTAACCAATAAATATGTAATACCAAATAAACCTTCGTAACATGAACAAAAACAGGCTCATGTGGGTTGTACTAATATTGTTATGGAAACCAAGTCACTCTCAAAGTGTGTTTATATTTTTAGATTATTTTGTTAGTTGTCCACTTCAAAAACAAATTCAAAAAGGAATCAAGTAACGAATTTATATTTTTAACATAATTATTTGAAAAAAAATATATTTTCACCTAATTTTGTTAAATGTCGCTTTAAATATAGATTCCAAAAAGTTCAAGAAAAAGGAGTGAATTTTCAATAACTTCACAGCAAATCAAGAAGAGATAAAAATTATGGGCTTACAAAGATCAACATAATCTCTCAAGGGTGTTTGGACTTTATTAATAGTTTCAACTGCAGAATAGATCTGCCAATTCTTGTAGCTACTCATTTAAGCCACACACAAGTGATCAATGCTCTTTCCTTTTCTCTCCTCTCTTTTTCTGCATCACTAATGCTTTTTCTTAATCCGACACTCTTACTTTTCCTTATTTCTGTTTCTTTAAATCCAAACATCTAATATTGCATTAAGTGATCTGGGGGATCCCAAGAAGCTTATTAGGGCCTATCTAGGTATCAATCACTATATCAATATTTACAAATACTGTACTTCAATAATTACAAATATTAGTTTGACCATGCGTATTTGCAAATGCAGTTCAGTAATTGAGTTTGAAGGTATCTTTCAAGTGAAATTCTCATTTCCACTCACAAATCTTTAACTTTCTCAAAAAAGAAAACTTCCCATAAAGCTCTTATATCAACAAACTTCTTTTCAACTTCAAATACTCTTTTTCTCAACTTCAACTCAAGTATTCTCCAAATGCCTACTTAATAACTTGAATCGATGAAAAAATTAAGTACCCAGGCTTAGCTAGATTGCAAAGATCTAAGAAGTAAAAAGAAGGCTGCCGCGCCATAGATCCGAAAAGATCGCAAACATAAGCACAAGCGCATTGTTTAATCCAAACAAATCACAAAAACTAACTCCATGCCACAAAACGAGGGAATGCACACACATCATCCAGGTCTTAACTAAAATTATATGATCAACGACAGTTCATTGATGCACTGTTAAAAAAATTGAGCAAATATATGATCAATGACAGTGCACTGATGCATAATGTAAAATTCGAATTCGCAAGAGCGAGGAGAAACAGAGATCAACAGTGCATACAGTTTGAAATGAATAATAAAAAGAAGATGGATTCGTCGTAAAGAAGGATCGATAAGAGGACCTGGAGAGTACGAGTGGCGAACTCAACGCCGATAGTAGATTTGGACTCCAAGCAAAACTCATTTCTAGTGAATCTGGAGAGCAAGTTGGATTTGCCTACTCCTGAATCTCCGATTAACACTATCTTGAACAAGTAATCGTACTCCTCGTCCGGTCTCCTCGCCATCTCTCTCTCTCTCTCTCTCTCTCTGTAGAAGAATCCTTTGCTTGAGAGCACTCTCTTCGTACGATTGATGACAATGAAGAGTGACGGAAATGACTCTAGGATCTGCGGTTAATGTGAGATGTAATGACAAATATACCCTTGGACTGCTTTTGACTTCTTTGGATGTGTGTTTTTCAAACTTTTTGACGCATATAGATTTTAGGAAGTGGAAAATTTGGGCAGTCACACTTCTTTGGAGTTATGTATCTGCTTTTGCGGAAGAAACGTCACACTTACGGCAGTCATTTGGGTTCAACGCGTTTCCAAACGAAAAATTAATAAACGAAAAAGAAAAATAGGGGTGTATAGGGTAAAATATACTATGCTAAATAGTTGCAAAGTCAACTCAAATGTTCTTCCCAGCGATCTCGCATCTGCGGTTTGACCTCGCCCAAATCAAACCTCAGTTTGGGATTGTGAAGCGGTCGATTGCAATAATAATACCCAATTAGGAGTCGGGATCGAATCCATAGGGAGCGAAGATGAGATTAGGTATATATTCGGACTAAGCACGTAAAGTGTCTAAGATGCACTTTCACAAACTGTGTTTTGATTCTACTTCTAAATTATGCTACGATTTGCAAATGTAAAGCTAGAGAATAATATTTTTGGTGTTGTTTTTCAAGTATGTAAAAGATCTAGGGTTGTGACTTCCATCTAGGTGTTTGCCTAACGGGTTGTGGGCTTTAGAGCGAGTTTTGTTGGTCGGGGTGTATTATAACAATCAACACACAATTACCCACTCAATACCTCTCGGTAATAGAGTGGTTTTGCCCAATTTGGCTTTCTCAAGTCCAAATGGGTAATGCACAAAACAGTTGATAGATGCTCAAGTCAGGTTTTACTATCTCTAGATTCAACCCTTTAATTGGGACTATTAATTTCTTGAGTTCATCCCAATTTCTTGTTGGCCAAGTTTTCCTAGACTAAGTCTCTCTTTCTCGGGTAGAGACTAAGTCAAATAGGCTTGAATCAATGTTTGCAACCATCAATTCTATAATTATAATAAGAACTAGGCTAAATATTACACATCCAACTATAAAAAAGTCCTAAATCAAACACCCATTAGGTACCCACACTAGGGTTGGGTCACAACCCTAACTAGGAATTTAGCTACTCATAGTAGGTAATGAAAAAAATAAAGAAGAAAAGATGATTAAACTCATATTTAATGATAAATAGATGAAACTTCAAGGTAAAATTAACAAGCTATGATAAAGTTTCCTAAAACAGTAAAAACAAACGGCTACCAACTTTCAGATGTTCAGAACTTAACCTAATTTCGTGAAAGTAGTCTATTTATACAAAGCTGGAATTTTCGGACAAAATTGCCCTTTAGGAGGTTCTGCGGCCGCACAATTCTGTGTACGGTTCCGTACTTTGCTGCAGCTCTTGACATGAGTGGTTTCTGCGGCCGCACAATTCTGAACTGCGGCCGCACTTCTTGAGTTCTGCAGACCGCACAATTCTGGGTGCGGCCACACATCTTGAGTTCTGCGGACCGCACAATTCTGGGTGCGGCCACACATCTTGAGTTCTGCGGACCGCACAATTCTGGGTGCGGCCGCACATTTGATTTCTGCGGCCGCACAATTATTGTGCGGTCCGCACTTTGCATTGCAGCACTGTCAAATTTTCTTCTTGTTCTGCGGCCGCAGACAAAATTCTGCGGTTCGCACTTTAGCCTTTTTGCTTGATTTTTGTCCTTGTTCAAAATCACTCCTTCTTGAGTTGAATTTCATCACTTTGGCTCATTTTCCAATACTCCTGCAAGTAAGCATATTTCATCAGTTTTCGGGAATACTTTTAAGCATTTTTGAACTAAAATGAAAGTCAAAGGCGCAAATAAGTAGTCAAAATCCCACTTATCAACTCCCCCAAACTTAAACTTTTTCTTGTCCTCAAGCAAATAAGGTAATTCCCACCTCCAAAAGAAAAGAGCTATTCCAGCTAAGCTAAGGTGAATCAAACACACATCAATTGGGACCAACAATTACCCACACACTCATGAATAATCAACCAAGCAATGTTTTGAAGGTTAAAGCATAAATAGCTTTAATGTGACACTTAAGCATCAAGAGTTGACTTTACTCATCAAGGAAGTTTGCACTTTCATGTAGGTCACTGTGGATCCCAAACTCCTCTACCTATATTCTCCGTTAGCTCATCTCACTTAAGAATGTAATACTCAATTCAATGCTTTGTGAAAAGTTCGCTCATCATTCTCAAAAGAATGTCACAAGTACGGCTCTAAGTACCATATGCTTTTCCCTCTTGTAAATCACCACTAATGTAAGCTCACTCGGCTTAAAATCACGTAGGGCTTTTTCGGCATGTAATGAAGGCTTTTGGACTAAGATAGGAAATATTGGAATAGAACGGGTTCATCTTTCCTTAAGCACTCCATTTTCTCTTTTTGGCTCATGCTTTGCCGACTCTTTGAGTCATTTTATTTTTCCTTAGGGGAACTAGAGAGACTTGACATCATTCTTTCTTGGTCATGATATTCATTTTCTCCTTCTTTATTTTCTCCATGCTTTGCACTTTTGCTTTTCTTTGAATCCCTTCAACTCTTCAATTTATTCACTTTCTTTTTGTGTTTTTCTTTTGTTCTTTCTTTATCTTCATTTCTTTTCTATTTTTGTACCTTGATACTACTTTCAAACTCCTCNCGGCCGCACTTCTTGAGTTCTGCAGACCGCACAATTCTGGGTGCGGCCACACATCTTGAGTTCTGCGGACCGCACAATTCTGGGTGCGGCCGCACATTTGATTTCTGCGGCCGCACAATTATTGTGCGGTCCGCACTTTGCATTGCAGCACTGTCAAATTTTCTTCTTGTTCTGCGGCCGCAGACAAAATTCTGCGGTTCGCACTTTAGCCTTTTTGCTTGATTTTTGTCCTTGTTCAAAATCACTCCTTCTTGAGTTGAATTTCATCACTTTGGCTCATTTTCCAATACTCCTGCAAGTAAGCATATTTCATCAGTTTTCGGGAATACTTTTAAGCATTTTTGAACTAAAATGAAAGTCAAAGGCGCAAATAAGTAGTCAAAATCCCACTTATCAACTCCCCCAAACTTAAACTTTTTCTTGTCCTCAAGCAAATAAGGTAATTCCCACCTCCAAAAGAAAAGAGCTATTCCAGCTAAGCTAAGGTGAATCAAACACACATCAATTGGGACCAACAATTACCCACACACTCATGAATAATCAACCAAGCAATGTTTTGAAGGTTAAAGCATAAATAGCTTTAATGTGACACTTAAGCATCAAGAGTTGACTTTACTCATCAAGGAAGTTTGCACTTTCATGTAGGTCACTGTGGATCCCAAACTCCTCTACCTATATTCTCCGTTAGCTCATCTCACTTAAGAATGTAATACTCAATTCAATGCTTTGTGAAAAGTTCGCTCATCATTCTCAAAAGAATGTCACAAGTACGGCTCTAAGTACCATATGCTTTTCCCTCTTGTAAATCACCACTAATGTAAGCTCACTCGGCTTAAAATCACGTAGGGCTTTTTCGGCATGTAATGAAGGCTTTTGGACTAAGATAGGAAATATTGGAATAGAACGGGTTCATCTTTCCTTAAGCACTCCATTTTCTCTTTTTGGCTCATGCTTTGCCGACTCTTTGAGTCATTTTATTTTTCCTTAGGGGAACTAGAGAGACTTGACATCATTCTTTCTTGGTCATGATATTCATTTTCTCCTTCTTTATTTTCTCCATGCTTTGCACTTTTGCTTTTCTTTGAATCCCTTCAACTCTTCAATTTATTCACTTTCTTTTTGTGTTTTTCTTTTGTTCTTTCTTTATCTTCATTTCTTTTCTATTTTTGTACCTTGATACCACTTTCAAACTCCTCGTCTCTCCCCCAAACTTATGTTTTCACCAATTTGCTTCTCATGAATGTTAAGGAAAGCTCGGGTACCAAGAGAGAGTCACTACAAAACAAGTAAAGGCTTGTAACATGGTTATTAAATGAGAAAAGTTTTAGGCTCAAAAGGGTTGACTAGGGATAACATCATTGGTGGGCCATGGAAAATTTCAAAACGGGCCAAGGAGAGCCTACAATTACTTCTCAAGCAAAGCAAAACTTAGAATTTCGCCTAGAAACACATTCGGGGCAAGTTCTAGACCATTCGCACGGGTACTTGGACTTGTAACAAAACATCTCACCTCTCACATAGCTGGATTGTTCAAGAGGATAGAGGCGAGGGCCCACAACCACCATATTCAAGATTGAAAATTTCTAATGGTTCAACTAAATCACTCGATGATTGCCTAAGTCAACACAAGAGTCACAAGGTCACTAACTAGAGCCATTTCTTTCCAAGAACTTGTTTTTAACCATAAGCGTGTAGTTAAGTGTGTTGGTACCAAGTAAAGTATACTTGACCCTCTTATTCATTATTACTACTATTTTTACCTAATCATAAAAAATAGACTCAATCCCGAAAGAAGGTTGTCACGCCATCCATCATTGGGAAGAGCCACCCGGTTCACACAAAAATACCTTTGGAAAGAACCGCGGCATTAAGAAAACCAAAGGCTTATTGATCACTTAAACATAAAAAGGAGCTACCAAATTAACAAGAAGCTGTTAAAGTAAATAAGAAGCTAAACTACTAAGAAACAAAATAAAGAAGCTATGAAGTAACTACTGAAAGCAAAAATGAATATACAAGCCGAGAATGGGAAAAAGAATATATACATCAATAGAGAGGGAGGAATATATACATTAATATATACATCAATTGAGAGGGAGGAATATATACATAATGAAAAATAAGATAAATATAAAAAGAGAGTATTATAGTTATTACAGGCCAATGTCAAATGTCATATCAAATAAAAAATAGACCACCCCATGAATAAGAATAAGTGTTGTCCTTCATTCTTAACAAAAATCAAAATAAGGAGGGGAAAGAGTAGAGAGGACTCCCTATGTGGTCTCGGTATCCATAGCAGCATCACCTCCCTCAGGATCCTCCAACTAGATATCATCATCCTCTGCTCGGGGAGCAGCTGGGTTGGTGAACATCTGTAGCACCACCTCAGCAGTGTGGGTAGCGTTGTCTGGGTCCTCAGATTGGTCAACTGGTACCACTAATGCTGTTGGGTATGCTGGTACTGATGGATGTGTCTCCATCAATAAGTCAAATAGAAGATCCCCAGCGGCTATTATCTTGGTCACTTCTTGTCTCAACTTGTCCACTGATTTTCTTGAGGCTTGTGATTTCCTCATCTTCTTCACCTGTTTACCCAACTCCTCAATAGCTCCCCCATGTGCCACCAATGTATCCATAATGGTCTTCTGATTGTCCAAAATTTTCTTCAATGTTTCCTCCACTGACGGAGGAATCTGGGGTGCTGAGGTAGAGGTCTGAGCTGCAACAACACTGGATAGGTCAGACAACTTTGTAGTAGCTGCCTGCATCCAGTTGTTGAGACTCGCCAGCGTCTGGGAGACTTGCAGTGCAGAGAGTGGATAAGTTGAGGAGGAAGGCACTGATACCAATGTTGATGTCCCTGAAGATGGAGGTGGTGGCATGGCAGCTATCTCGATGGAAGTCCCGGTTGTTTTGGAAGGCATGGAAGCTGTAGAAGGCATAACAGCAGAATCTACAACTACCACCGATGGCTCATCAGACTAGCCTACGGTAGTAGTCGATTTACCCTTGTTTTTCGGGTTACTTGGGTCCTTCAGATAGTACCAGGAGAAGGGATGCTTAGCCCTTACCTTCGTATCAAAGCTCTTGGGCTCCAACCCTGCATCCGTGAGATACTCCGTGATAGTGTTGGGATACGGATAAGAGCTTTCACCCTGCCTGACAACCAGAGACATGTTGACCGACATGATGGCACCCACATTAATTGGGTACCCGACCATAATAGATGCAACTAAGACTGCCCGGGGGATTGGAAGATTGTTTTCATTCCGGCTTGGGTCTATGCGACTGCATACAAATGTTTGCCACCCATTTGCTTCAAAGTTGAGGGTGTTCCGCAGAATAGGAACCCCTGCTGTGATCCATGTTGGTGGTGGTCCTGGAGTTGCCAGTATCTTAGCTAGCCAAAGGAGAGCTGCGTCACCAAGTGCGAACTTCTGTAAATACTGCACCGACTCCATATCCTCGAACCCTAAATAAGTGTTCAGGGTGCTTTGATCAAATCGTACTTTCAAGTTCCGCACCTTAGTCATCTTAGTCCCCTTCTTGATGTGCGCCACATTGGCATAGAACTCCCGGACTAAGTGCTCCTTTGCATCCAATACGCTTTTCGTGAACCATTTCCACCCTTTTCTTTCCCGAAATTGTCTTAACACATTCGGGTTGTATCTATCCAGATCTTTCAATACAAACTGCCGCTCAAGAGTGAGCGATCTCTGCGGCCACCACTATCGGAACCTATTGAATGCAGTCAGGTTCACAAACCTATCTTCCCAAACATCCTTCTTCTTTGACCTCTACAGGCCTGCAACTCTGGTATCACTCCCCCGACCGTCATCCGGAATATCATCATCATCATCAATTGTGACTGGTGCGGCGGGGGCATGAGTAGATGAGGGCTCCATAGCTTGACTATTCCCTTCCGATCCCTCAGAATTTCTCTCAAAAGAGGTAGGCTCATCTCTCAGTCGGTATCTATCTTGGGGCATCTGTGGCTGTGTTGGCACAATAGGCTGCCTTTGCACTGAGTCGCCCTCCGATGCTTCCCTAAACGGGGCATATGAACTTTAAACCTTGACTTCTGCGGCCGCACAATTATTGTGCGGTCCGCACTTTGCATTGCAGCACTGTCAAATTTTCTTTTTGTTCTGCGGCCACAGACAAAATTCTGCAGTTCGCACTTTAGCCTTTTTGCTTGATTTTTGTCCTTGTTCAAAATCACTCCTTCTTGAGTTGAATTTTATCACTTCGGCTCATTTTCCAATACTCATGCAAGTAAGCATATTTCATCAATTTTCGGGAATACCTTTAAGCAGTTTTGAACGAAAACGAAAGTCAAAAGGCGCAAATAAGTAGTCAAAATCCCCACTTATCACATTCCAAATCGCCGCACCCGCATTTGCGGTCACAAGCTCGCATCTACGAGACCCACTAACTAGGTCTGCTTATCGGGTGGATCGGGCAGTTATTTACACTTAACGATTTGACTTATCAGTTATCGGCTTTTAAATGTATTAATCCGCTAGCCACCCGATAAGGTATGGGGCGGATTGGGATCAGTTTAGCTATTATCGGGCGGTTATCGGGCGATTTATTGGCCTATTTGAATATATATTACAGAGGCCTATTTTGGAAACATACTAATACAAACAATCTGAGGCATATTTTAAAGGTACCATCATTCTGCGTAAATTCTACTTGATCTAACAACTAGGTGCTGCTGATGTATACTAACTTCAACTCATGTTCATATAGCTAAATAGTTTGTAAAAATACATATGCTTATACTAATTTCAAGAAAGATTTATCCCCAACTTCTAGAAATCTGAAGCATACTTAAGGTTACAATGATACGGTGACACCACAGCTGCATAACAGGATATATTAAACTTTTTCAACATACTAATAGTATCACAAGACACAACCAATAAAGTAAAGGAGAAGAAAGAAACTTATTGTCTGCTGCCATGGCTATGGCCGTAACTGACGACTGGGTTCTTAGATTAGAGGTGACATATGGAGGAAACGAGGAAAATATTAGAGGAGAATGGCAGGCGAGAGCGGCTGGGTTGTTATTGCTGTATTGTTGTTGGTGTGTTGACCGTTGCCTCAACCCTAAGAGAGTAGAGAGTCTGAGAGTGAGAGGAAACGCGAGAGGGAGAGGCTTGTGGTCCCTCCTACGCACCTGCGGGACCGCTTCTGCTATCCAACTTCCACACCTGCAAATTCCCAGGCCTCCATCCAAGTCCGCTTCTGCACCCTCTCTTCAGCATCTGCGAGCTCGCAGATGCGCCAATACCCTCGCAACTGTGATCTTCCCCAACTCTATCCTAGCCTGCTTGTGCGGCTTTTCACCCATACCTGCGGACACGCATATGCGACAGGTCCTCCGCAGGTGCGAATGCACTAGCTTCAGCTGCCCTTCAGCCATGCAACACAAATACAAACAAGCCGAAACTAATCCGAAACACACCCAAGTCTCCCAGCACCCCATCCAAATATACCAACAAGTCTGAAAACTCAATACGAACCTACTCGAAGTCTCAAATCCCATCAAACAACACCAAAACCACGAATCACACCCGAATTTAAGCCTAATGAAACTAATGAACTTCCAACTTATGAAACTCATGCTGAATCACATCAAACCAACCCGGAATCACCTCAAATTTTGCACACAAGTCCCAAATGACACAACGATCCTATACCAACTTCCGGAACCAAAGTCAACTCTCGATCAAACCTCTTAACCTTCCAAACCTCCAACTTTTCAACTTTCACCAAACCAACCTACGGACCTCCAAATCCAAACCCAGACACATGCCTAAGTACAATATCACCATACAAAGCTATTGGAATCATCAAAATACCATTTTGGAGTTGTCTACACAAAAGTCAAACTCCGATCAACTCTTTCAACTTAAGCTTCCAACCTGGGGACTAAGTGTCCCAATTCACTCCGAAACTTCCCCAAAACCAACCCAACCACCCCGTCAAGTCATGTAATCTCAAACACACATAAGTAAAGCATCAAATAGGGAAAATGGGGCTAAAGTACTCAAAACGACCAGCGGGATCATTACATACCGGCGACGGTGTGCCACCCGATCCACACACATACCCATGGTGGTGTGCCACCCGATCCACACATAAAACTGTGGCGGCGTGGCACCCAATCCACACAACATCATTAGTAACCAATATCCGCTCATAATATATGTTGTGCCAAAATTCTTATCTTTTCACAATATTCAACTCTCAAACTCAAAGATATATGTATGAGGCAACATAATAAAAAGGCATCGAGTCATAATAATAGAAATACAGATAAAATCACATAAGGCTAAAAGATGGCTATGGCTAACCAGGTAATTCAATTTAACTCAACAATTCAATAAGCAATTTCATCATTCAAAAGTCTTATCTTAATATTTATCATGAATGAGATAAGCCATTTAACCACCGAATCATGAATCAATAAAACAAGTATATGACTATGGCTCGACAAAGAAGCTCAATACAAAAAACAATCATTTATTCCCAATTTAATAAGTCATAACCTTAAGCATGCTTCTAAGCTAAAATTTCAAGTCATCACGTAGTCATAGAATCAACGAAACATGAATAAGGAGTCCACATAACCCAAACAAGGCATAATCATAAGCCAAACATTTACCGGATATAATTATAACCTAGCTACGCATATACGATCATCACCCTACATATAAGTGGCTCCTAAATCAAACAACAAGTAGCAAATAGATCACCTATGGGGAGAATTACCTCTTACAAGGATAGACAAGAGACTAACCTCCGCCCAACAAGCTTTAATCAACAACAAATTGCGCTTCCTTTCAAATCCAACTCCAAATACTCGAATCTAGTCAAATACAACTCAAAAATGTCAAACAAAGCCATAGGAATCAATTCTAAACAATAAAGATTCAATCTTTAATCAAATCCTCAATAGTCAATAAAAGACAACCAGAGTCAAAGGGAATATCTCGACTACCCATAATCCTCAGTACAAATATGTAATTAGATTCCAAAACCAGGTCTAGATCGACCCCTAAATCCCCATATTACTCCCTCTTAAGTTGTAGGCAAAATCCCAAAATTGTACTCTAAAATTCCAAGTTCAAGGTGCAAATATCTTTGGGTAATCAAGATAGATAGACAACTCTCAGTGAAAAATACTTACCTCCAATATAGAAGTGAAATTGCTCTTTAAAGTATCCCCTCTCGAAATCTGGGGCTCAAAATATGAAATAATGGGCAAACTCGAAATTGGACAACTTAAATGCCTGATAATACTTTTCGCGATCGCGGCCTTACCCACACGATCACGATAAACAAACAAGCACTGCCTCCCGAATCCTTATATGTGAATGCAACGTAAACTACGTGAACGCGAAGGCCAACTACCCTCTACACTCCACAAACTCTAGGGACCAAACGCGAACGCAGAAGACTGCTAGTAACCTCCTCCAACTCTTTTTGAATGCAAAGAACCAAGCGCAAAGCTTCCAAAAACACATTGTGAGAATGCGACACCATTCTCATGAACTCGAAGAACAAATGGATGCCTGCCAAATCCTTCTCTGCGATCGCGAAGCACTGCAACACACCAGGAACTCAGCAATTTCAAACTCAACCAAAATGGTCCAAAACCATCCCGGATCGCATCCGAGCCCCTCAAGACCCCGTTCAATCATAGCAAAAAGTACAAAATATTATTCGAACTTATCTAGAGTCTCGAAACACCGCAAATAACTTTAAAACCTAGAATCAAAGATCAAATCATTCTCTTAGCTTTCAAGCCTTCAAACTTCATCGTATGCGTCTAAATCACACTCAGATATTCCGAATCATAACCAAAATTGGCACACAATTTCCAATCAACCAAATGAATCTATCTGAGGTCTCAAAACCACAATAGGAGTATGATAACACTGAGGTCAACTCCCATTCAAACCTATGAACTATCTAAACCTTCAAATTGCCAACTTTCAACAAATAGAGCAAAACCTTCTAGGAACCTCCAAACTCAAATCCGAGCATAGGTCCAAGTCAAAAATTACCATACTAACCTATTGGAATCATCCAATCACCAATCTGAGGTTGTTTACTCAAAAGTTAGACCTTGGTCAACTATTCCAACTTAAGGCTTCCAAATTGAGAATCATTATTCCAAATCAATCCCGAACCTTACAACTAACCAACCATACATGCAAGTCGTAATACATCATATGAAGCTACTCAAGGCCTCAGGCCACCGAATGGAAATGCTAAAGCTCAAAACAACCGGTCGGGTCATTACATTTGAGAATAGCTCATCATGCTCAGGTATCATTAGCCTCAACATTAAGTCTAGCATGGCTCATTGTGCTAATGTAGTTATTTAATTAATAAAAACATAGAACAAGTAAAACACACAACCAAACATAAAGTAGTCTCAAATCTATCCCGAGCATTAATAACTATAGCACATGCATATACGCTCGTCACCTCGCATATACATCACACCAGCATGTAGCAAACAATATCATTTATTAGGAAATATTCTCTCAAACCAAAGCTAGGCAAGACACTTACCTTATCCTTCTAGTCTTCAACCTCAAATCGCGTCAAAACCTCGCTCTAGCCCTCTAATCACGCAAATACAAACCAAATATCATCCAAGAAAGTCAAACAATGCTATAGGAAGCAATTCCAATCAATAAAGCTTTGATCTTTGATGAAATTCTACAAAGCCAACAAAAGTCAACCCGGACCTGCGTGCCCGAAATCTGAAATCAATACCAAATCTCGATGACCCATAACCTGTCGAGTCTAAATATGTGAATGCTTTCCAAATCTGAGTTCAAATCGGACTTCAAAATTTCAAAATACACTTTCTTTCTTTCAAGCCAAAACCCTCTTTTCTTTATTAAGATACCTTGTTTTAGAACCAAAATCAATGATAGATTCATGTTATAATCATAAATTCGAACTTACCCAAATGAAGTAGAAGAAAACCCCCTCAAAGATTGCCTCAATCTAAGCTCTTTAGCTCCCAAAATAATAATAATGATGTCTAAGTACTAAATGGAGTTAAATATACAAGTGCAGAAATTTTTCAGAAAAATAGCAGCATTGCCTTCCTTCAATAAAATAGTGATAACTTTATGTACAAATGCCATAATGACAAACACATTGAATTTCAGAAAACAATATTCAAAGAACTACAACTCTTGTCAAGTCATTTTTACCAAATTCCATATATATTTTGAACAAATTTCTCTCTAAGCCGAGTTTAATGTAAAAAATCAGAATTTCAGGACTTCAAGTCTTTCAAAACTTGCTCCAAATGCGCTGAAACTCACCTGAGTCCCCCAGGACCCCATTAAATCATTACTAAAAGTCCAAATACCCAATTTAGACTTATCCAAGGATCAAAACACCCACGGAAATATCACAACAAAGAATCAAGGCTCAAATCGAATAGAATTCCTCTTAAGTTGTTAAATCTTCATTCTTCCGAGATAGTGTCTGAATCACATTTAGACACTTCGGATTACTCCAAACTTTTCACATAAGTTCGATTTAACTATATAGTCATATCCAAAGTCTTGGAACACCAACCGGGGCCCAATAATATCAAAGTCAACTCTTGGTAAAACTTATGAACTCTAAAGTTCTTCAAACTGCCAACTTTCAACAAATGGTGTCATTCTTTTAGGAACCTTCAAAACCAAATCCAAACGGACGTACAAGTCCAAAATTATCATACGAACCTATTGGAACCATCAAAATTTAATTCTGAGTTTGTTTACTCAAAAGTCAAACTTTGGTCAACTATTTCAACTTAAAGCTTCCAAAATGAGAATTACTCTTCTAAAACACTCCCCAACCTTTCGGAAATCAAAATCAGCCATGCACACAAGTCATAAAACATCAAATGAACCTACTAAAAGTCTCGAATCGCAAAACAAAGCGCTAAAACTCAAAACGACTAGTCAGATCGTTACATTCTCCCCCACTTAAACATACATTTGTTCTTGAACGTGTCAAGAGTTGTTAGAAACCCATCAAATAGCTGAATAAACTCATCATACATAGTCCCATGATTGATCCTATGTCACCCCATGCATAGCAATCCACTAACATATCTCGACTGATGATTTTCTCTCTCAACCTCTACTTGTAAGCCTTCAAACTTAACTTTCATATCCGGAACTTCCTTCCAAACCTAATTCTCAAAAATACCTCTATAGTATCAACCTCAATAACCTCTATTAAGTCATAGATGAACCACTGAAACACAACCACATGATGTATTCCATATCATTTATATCTCTAGCCATACCTCTTGATCACAACACTACTTGTAGCCAAAACCAGTACCAATCAAATGCTCTAACTCAATTAAAAAACTTATTCCAATCCTTCACAGTACTGCTAATGATGAAATAAACCTGTAGAAACTTATAGCCACTCATCATACCAATGCGTCATAGAGTTCTTTCGTCCGACAAGATCTATTGCCAAATCCTGAGCTACCTAGTTTAATTCTTCTTCCAAATATACCTTATCCAAACCTGATTGCGCCAATTCTAGGTCCAAAAACCTCATCTCACACAGTACAAGGTGTTTGACTGACACGTCACACCAAATGCCATATGGAACGTCATACGACACGGTCCGCACACCATAAAAGCAATAACCCAATTGTGAAAAACCCAAGAAACTCCGAGTCAACTTAGTCAATTAGGATACAATAAATGAAAAACCCTCCACAAAGTGACGATAGTAGCCTGCCAAACCCAAGAAACTCTGAATCTCTATAGCTGAAGTGGGTCTAGGACAATTCTGAACTGCCTCAATCTTCTTAGGATAAACCTTGATACTCTCACTGGGCACAATATGACCCAAGAAGGCAAATGAGTCCAACCAGAACTCACACTTCAAAAATTTGGCATAAAGGTGACGATCCTTCAAAGTCTAAAGCACAACTCGTAACTATTGCGCATGCTCCTCTCTACTACGAGAGTAAATCAGAATATCATCAATGAACACAATCACAAAGGAATCTAAATATGGCTTAAACACTCGGTTCATCAAATCCATGAAAGCTGCTGGAGCACTGGTCAAATCAAGTGACATCACTAAGAACTCATAATAGCTATAGCGAGTCCTAAAAGCAGTCTTAGGGATATTCGAAGCCCTGATCTTCAACTGATGATAGTCAGATCTCAAATTAATCTTGGATAACACATTGGAACCATGAAGCTGGTCAAATAAATCATCAATACGTGGCAATGTATACTTATTCTTGATAGTAACCTTGTTCAACTGCTGATAATCACTGCATATCCTCATAGAACCATTCTTCTTCTTCACAAATAACACTGGCACACCCCAAGGAGAAACACTCTGGCTAATGCACCCCTTATCAAGCAAATCCTGCAACTGCTCCTTCAATTCCTTCAAGTCAGTTGGAACCGTACGGTATAGTGGAATAGAAATTGGCTGAGTGCCCAGAACCAAATATATGCAAAAGTCAATATCTCTATCTGGTGGCATGCCTGGTAAATCTGCAGGAAACACCTTTAGGAACTCCTTCACCATCGGTACTAAGTCCATAAAAGGAACCTCTGCACTAGAATCTCGAATATAAGCCAAATACATTAGACACCCATTTCCAACCATGCGTTGAGCATTCAATAATGATACCACCCTACTCGTACAATGGCCGGGGGTCGCTCTCTACTCTAATCTAGGCAACCCAGGCATAGCTAAAGTCACCGTCTTATCGTGACAATCCATGATAGCATGATACGGGAATAACCAATCCAAATACCAAGAATAACCTCAAAATCTACCATATCCAACAACAAAAGATCAACTATGGTATCAAAGCCATTAACAGTAAAAATACAAGACCAATACACTTGATCTACTACTATAGAATCTCCAACCGGTATAGACACCAAAACAAGAATATTAAGAGAATCACGATGCATACTCAAGTGCGATGCAAAATATGAAGACATATAGGAATATGTGGAGCCCGGATCAAATAACACCAAAACATCTCTATGACAAACTGAGATAATACATGTAATAATTGCATCAGATGACTCCGCTTCAGGCCTACCCGGGAATGCATAACAATAGGGTTGAACCCCACTGGTCTATCATCCACACCTAGGACGATCTCTACCTGGATGACCTCTACATCTAGCTGGCTGGCCTCAACCTCTGGCCGACTGACCCCTACCTCTAGCTGGCTAAGCAGGTAGTATAGCAACTGGTTCCGGAATCATAGCACGAGTACCCTGTTGTGGCATACTACTCTGCAACCAGGGACAAAAGCTCGTGACGTGCCTCAAATCCCCACACACATAGCAACCCCTCTATTGATGTGGCTGCTGAACCTAGAGCTGTCCCTGATGACCTGAATGACCACCATAGTAACTCTGCATCGGATGTGCACTAATGAGAGCTGTAGTTGCATTGATTGTTGGCTGCTTAGAACGAGGTCCATAGGCACCTTGGCCATGATGTACCATGTGAAACCTGGAGTGCTGATTGTACTGGTCGAATAACATGACTTCTACCATAAAGACTTTTGCCTCCAGATGATTCGCCACTAAAACCACCGAAATGACGAAGCCTCTTATCAGATGTCATCTCTTTCCCCTGGCCATGAATCTGCTCAATCCTCCTAGCAATCTCAACTACTAGAGTGAGAGAAGTCTTAATCTCGACCTCTCTAGCCATTTGAAGTCTAATACCATAAGCAAGACCCTTTATGAACCTCACCCCTTTTCCCTCTCAGTAAGGATCGGGATAATTATTTGAAGAGACAGATCTGTACCGATCCTCAAGACTCTACCAAGCTTGTTAATGAATGGTAAAACCTATGCAACCTACTGCTCTTATACTAACTTGTCACAACCCAAATTTCCAACAAAGGGATCATGATGACATCTAACACCGCTTGCTTGGCAAGCCAACACTTAACAGAAATAAAGGAATAAAACTAAGCATATAACAATATGATATCATAATAAAGGAGTAAAACGCAGAAATACATAATGAATGGTGAAACCTATGCAACCTACTGCTCTTATACTAACTTGTCACAACCCAAATTTTCAACAAAGGGATCGTGATGACACCTAACACCGCTTGCTTGGCAAGCCAACACTTAACAGAAATAAAGGAATAAAACTAAGCATATAACAATATGATATCATAATAAAGGAGTAAAACGCGGAAATACATAACAAGACTAAAAACAAACATCCGTCTAAAACCTCCCCAAAACTGGTGTTACTAAGTACATGAGCTTCCACAGATTTAGTACATACAACGTCAAAATAATAAATAGCACTATTTGATACAAGTCAATAGTAGTAGGTCTAATAGATAAGTGACTTTAAGGCATGCGAACGTAAGTGCAGTACTATCTCGAGTCTCCTCAATAAAGCAAGCTAGTCAGTGCTGACGGTCAATTTTGACCCTCCCTTTTTAAATTAATTAATTTATACTTAATAATTTACAATAAATATTTTCAAAGTATTTTTCAGTAATAAAAATCTATTTTTTAAAAATTAACCAAACATTAGTTTTAAAATTAATCACATAGTATTAACATTATGTAATTACAAACATATTTACTACTTTAAGATTATCAAAATACTTCTTATATATATGTTATATAGGTTCCATAATTGATTTGATAAATTACTCTTTAATTTCTAGCTAACAAGATTATTATTTGAAAATTCAAAATTAGTGTTACAATATAGAAAATAAAGTATTTTTATAAATAATTAATAGTATATATAATTATAATTTTCACCACAATTATTGAAAAAAATTAAGATTATTTGAATTAAATTCTAAAGGGGTTAAAAGACCAAAAGTCTACAATTGCAATTCTTGAATCAAAGGTAAAATGACAATTTTTTAAAATTAATCTTGGCCCATTTGACAAGCCCAGTCTGAAAATACACCCAACCCAAACACCCATCTCTTTCCACCATGGAAATCCAAGTGACTCTATTTTCACCAATCAACGCTTTTCACGTCACCCGTCTCCCACCCTCACATAAGAAAATCAAATGATCAGAGCCATTGATCCAAACCATCGATGACCCACTTTATTTCCCATTTTTCTCTTTTAATTCTAACCCGTTACCAGATATTATATCCACCGTTGGATCACACAAATCCAACGACCACGAAAGTTTCCCACAAAAAATGTTTAAACACCAAAATGCCAGAACCGTTGATCTAAACGATCAACAACCCAAATCAACCCTTTCATTCTTAACCCTAGAGACCGACCCCCAACTACCCAAACCTTAAATCATTTCTTCTCTGACCTCGCCGCCTCTCTTTCCCTTTTCTCTCTCTTTTCTCTCAACCTCACAAACCAAATCAATCAAAAATCTTATAATAATTCGTGCAAGGTAAGAAATCGATCAGAGATTTATCTCCTTTGCCTTATGAATCCGCGAATATCGCCTGGTTATTTCCTATTTCATTGTCAAAACTCGAAATCCCCAAATCTGAAACCCTAGACTTAGAGAAGAAAGTTCAAATCTTCTGGTTCCTCTTATGTTCTTCAAATCGAACCATGCATGAAGATTTTCTCTGAACTCATCATCATTATTCATCGTCCAGAGGTCAGACGCAATAACCTCTGGACAATGGAGCTTTGACCGATAGATTTTCGCATTTAACACTCGATTTCCCATACCTAGGTAAACTCCTCACTATTTTCCATCTGAGTTCTCTGGTTTTACCTCTACTTTGCTATCATCACTTGACTATCGTCATCTTCCACTATCTGGTTTAAATTTGAGAGACCTTAGAGCCTTAAATGGCACTATAAAAGGTGCCTTTAATGTTCTCACCAAACAGACACTACACACAGATACGAACACTATAACCTAACACTGATATCATCTAAGAGAAATTTTTCAGTTCAAAATCCTAAGGTTCCTTATTGTTCTTTTCTTTTCATCTTCTAAGTACTTTCGCTGATTGAACTTGAAGTTCTTGGGGTCTTAAGCAACCGAGAGAGCCTTCGTTTGGTCTGCTGCCCTCAAAAAGGTCAACACATCTCTCATCTCTTTCTTTTGTTCATCTCTTTTGAATGCTATAAATGTATTAGTTGTCTTCTGAGAATCATAGTTGTTTATGGTGTTTGTGATTAGTATGTTAGTGCTTATATTTTGCTAGTCTAATGCTTGCTTGTGATTATTTGTCCTGCCTTTCGGGTCTGTAATTGATGATTGGTCAAGCCATTAAGTGATTCTTAATAGCTTTCGAGTTCTAACACACTATATGTTTAAGTTGTAGTGTACCTTGAATGATTGTGCATACTTTCCCAAGACCCACTGTCTTTCACTGATGATTCTGCAGCAACCTTTACCCTTATATGTTGCTTTTTTGTATTATGTTAGTCTTGTGTTAAAGATTATTGTTTGATAATCAATAATGAGATGAATCTAAAGGTACTTAAGTTTATATCATCTGCCCTTTAACTTAAACATGAATCTCTAAGTGTTTATATGTTTCTCTTCTCTATACTTATGTCTGTTAAACTGTGAAGACCATTTCTGATTTGTCACTATGACATTTTTCATGATCTCATCTAGTTATGGTTGCATCTGTTGACCTAGTGTTGTTTGAAATTGAACTGTCTTCTTTCATGAATCTTTACTGTACATTATGTTGAGATTACGTTATCTTCCCCCATGAAACAATCATGATCTTGTTTTTTTTTCTTTGTTATAAATGGCTGATAATTTGTTGTTTAGCTGAACTTGGTTGTTTCTTGATTGGTTAACATCTTCAGCTGCATATTCAATCCAAGGCTTACTTAGTATAGTACCTTCTCTGTCTATAATCCTTTTAAGTTATTATTGGTCTTTGAAAAGTTGACATGCATTTTATCTTTAAGATTATCTTCTCTAAAATCTAGGATTTAATTACTCTATTATAATCAAGTAATAATGAAAACAGAAGCATGACCACCTCGTACTTAGATGCTAAACTAGACTTATGTTTAAGTTAAATTTGTTTCAATATAACGCTTCCCTTTATTTGTAACTCCCTCTCTTCATGACATGTTTAACTTGATCTTGAATGTGCAAAGCACCCCTGTCTATATGAAGTTATAACTTCACTTGAAGTGTTCAAGTAGCTAACTGAATATTGTATGTTCCTATTTGATTCCTGATTTTATGCTTTGTCTAGAACCACCCCAGTCCTTTCCCTGTTGTTGATTTGAAACTAGATCTGGTCCTTAAATCTTATTAGGTCCTTTGTTGATACTGTGTGATTATGATGACATGTTAGGGGCTAATGTTGTTAAGGATATAACTTTGTTGAGCCCTTAAAGATTCCATGTTCAAACCTGTGAATTTGTAGTCATATTGAGAGTCTAATCTGGCTCCTGATACCTTTGATAACACCTGTAAAAGATTTTAGCCATGACTGCTTTGTTTGAATCTTTATTGATTACCTTTAAAGTGTTAAGTAGTATTATCCACCCATGTATGTGCTAGAAGAAACCAATCAGTTCACAGTTGGTTTGCCAGAATCACGAGCACCTGTATCTGTTGAGTTGTTTCATATATGACCCTGTATAGCTTTCCTTTCCTTAGAATGTGTTCTTTTCTAATATTCAAACCTTTACAACATGCTTGTGATGTTTTTTCTCCTCGCATATGTGCATTTGAATGCCAGACCTTTAAATTCACTTGATATATGTTTTGTTTGGTATCAAATATAGACTATATATTCTTATATTAGGCGGGAAAGTATATTTTTGGGGTAACTAATGCCGTAGCACTTAGTTTACATTGAAAGGGCCTCATTGGCATTTAAACCTGCAAGAAAAACATGTTGTTAGTGCTAAAGGGTATTTGGGAGTGGAGATTAACTCTAGGTTGGGATGCCCTCCCCGACACAAGCATTGACCTGGGCCTTGAGTCCCTTGGGAACTTTGAAGTGTCGGGAGATTCAAAGGGAGCATTGACCTTGAGTATAACTTCCTCCTTAGCCCTTGATTCATTGACACATTTAGTTCTTTAGGGGTTTAATGTTTAATGACAACGAAAGTTTTTTTCAATGTAAATTATTTGCCGAGTATAACTACCACATTAATATAATTTCTCATTGTATTAGAATATTGATAAATTTCTTATTCCAGTTGTTTCTACATACAATACATACATTTTTGAATATGTTGAAAATGTGGAGTATGCATCTAATGACTTTCTCTTTTTTGGGCATATACATATTTGGGCCTGCTTTCCTAAGGAACTCAGGCCCAAACTAGCTTTGTTGCATTTTCTGGAGGATCCAGTCAGCTATAGCCTCGTCTTTCAATTGCTGGTCCTACCTTATTGAGGCCCAACCATCAGAGTCCAGTCTTCTCTCCCTTATTTCTTTCGTTACTATTCATTGCTTCCATAGACTAATTTACTGCTTTCATTACTTCTGCCTACTGTCTTTGTCGTTTTATCATATTTAATTATCATGTATTTAACACCCATATATTAGATTAGGTGCTTTACCTTTATGTTTTAATATCAACTGAAACATAGACAAACTTTAACTAATATAGGATTTAAAGAGAATTAGTTAGTAATTAATCTTCGCTCCGCTAATGATAGTTTATTCATCTTGTTCACCCACTCGCTTTTTCTCAAGATTTTTGAAGCCCATATTCTAATAAAAAACAACATCCCATTTTCAAAAAGGAAATCAGAAAAGAATCGCTGGTTTTTACTAACATGGAATGAAATCAGATTTTCTCATGAAAACAATAAGGTAATGTCGCCTCAAGTAGAGTTTTCAAAGATCGCTCCTTTTTATATTTTCAAATCAAGGTACATTTAGAATCACTCTCTTACAAATATCTTTTAGAATCATACAAACATCTATTCTCTAAGTCAATTACTTCTATAATTACAAGCCTTAAAATACAGATGACTTTTAGAACTCTTTTAACCTTCAATAACTCTTTTATAATATCATATCCTCCTTAAGTCTCACATCCCTTATATATACCCTTCCTTTAATATATATATAGTAAGCCATGCCCTAATAGTAATTAAGCATAGTGTAAATAACTGATTCCTTAAAAATTAGTCTAAGTCCTATGGAGCTACCTCAGGTAGATTTTAAGAGGTGCCTAACACCTTCCCCTTAGAAGAATAAGAACCCTTACCCATGATCTCACCGGTTTGCAGACCTATAAGGAACATGACTTAGTAATTAAATAGGTACACTAATATACCTTTAAATATTAGGTGGCTACTCTCTTTCATCAACAACAGAGAAATCACAAGTTGAATCTTGTCTTGACTAGTGCAAAATAGGGTGCAACAACATGGCGTCTCTGCCGGTGATACCCCACTTAGGTTATGACCTTAGCAGACTTAGACTAATTTGGCATCTAGATTTGTTTATACCTTGCTTTGATTATAGCTAAAATTTCGATTACATGCTTACCTGCTTTATTTGCTCGTTATAATTATTTGCTCTTTACGATTATCATGCTTATTGCTGCTACACCTTTTCTTGTTACTACTTTATATACACTATCATCACATTTCTTCCAATCGAGTCTTGTCCGTACACTATCACACACAATGGCATGCGAGGATTGTATTTTACATCCCTTCGAACCTTCTTTTCAAAACTCTCTAGTTTCAGAAAATGGCTTTGCCAGGTCAAATGACATAACTTCTCGCAACCTTCATTCCAATTCAAAAGTAGGAAAAACTCTACTCTAGTAAAATAGGGAATACTGCATAAAACTTAGGTGAGTCGGTCCTTGGCACCAACACATAATTAGGAAAGCCACCTTAATGTCAACGAGTCATGCACCCAACGACGTAACTTCTGTGGAAAGACAAACAACTTGACAAGACACTTAAAGATTTGAAGCAAACTCTTACCCAAATATCTTTCATTTACTAACCTCAGAAAATGGAAATCAACCAAAACATCCCTGAAATCAACATGGTAATGGTAGCACCACATAAGTTGAAACATTGGTGGAAGAATATTCGTCGGGAACACAGAGACGAGGTTCAGACGCACCTGGGGGAATTAACTGCATTAATGAATATCCGAGCAGACAGGGTGCTCACTCGCCTATTGATAAAATTTTGGGATTCGGCTAAGGTGGTGTTCAAATTTGCCGACTGTGAGTTAGTACCGACATCGGAAGAAGTCACAAGTTTCATGGAGTTGCCGTTCAACGGAAGAAAGCTAGTATTTCCAGTTACTATGCCGATTATTAGTTCTTGGATGCCTTAGGCCTTGCCAACAGTAGGAGTTTTAGCAGTATCGAGGACGGATAAATGAGCCTCGACCAGCTGTTCTACAGATTTGGGCACCGTGAAAGCTACGAATGATATTCAAGGGAGTTTCAATGTGACCAAGCGACGTGGGAGAGTCTCAGACCTATCACTTTCGCATTGGCACTGTTGGGACTATTGGTTTTCCCGCAGCGAAGGGGCCGTATCAACATCAACCTGTTACCAGTGGTCCTGGCAACCTTCTATGGCAATCTTCAAACTACTTTGGTGCGGATGATGTTAGTTGAGATGCCGAGGGCTTTGTCCCCATGTGCACGAGGGTATGATTTCTTTAAAGGTTGTAACTTGCTGCTTCGGATCTGGGCTACTGAACATTTTTTCCAGCGAGAGGCCACCATCGACTACTTTGTGAGCATCAGTAATATGATCCGCAACCACAATGAAAGAATAAGACATTGGGTCTCCCCACATAGGCAAGAAGAATGGAGGGAAACGCTGACCAATCTGACAGGAGAATGGATCAACTGGAAACTCTCTTAGTTAGGTGGAAGGGCAATCTTGCGGACTCCTCAGAAATACTTCATTGAGTTGATCGGACTTGAAGGCATTCAACCATACTCACCCCTGCGAGTTCTCAGACAGTTCGGGATGATCCAAGATGTTCCTCTCTGGACAAGGACAATGCTATACCAGGATGAGTACAATGGGCAAATCCCAATTCCCAGGATAAGAAGGCTACAAGAAGAGTGGAACGACCTGGTCACGATGCCTATGGATCAAAACTCATGGTGTACTCCTGAGTATTACGTCTGGATTAACAAGGAAGAAGAGCTGGCCTAGCCAAGTAGAGATGATATAGCCTGGTTAGAGGATGCGATGGTTGCTTTGCAGATTTACCATGAGATCCTACCACATTATCTTGTGACCACGTCAATGCATCGTCAGGTGGTCCAGGATCCATTGACCATATGTTGCCACCTACTGAAGACGATGATCGGGTAGTGAAGTGCATCAAAATAGAGTCAAGCACAGAGCTAGAGGAAGATCTAGAGGAGGAGTCTGATTTCAACGATGATGAGGAGGAGTTTGAGGAAGACCCGGAGGAGGATCCGAAAGAGGAGCCAGAAGAAGAGATGGATATGGGAAATGACCCGAGAGATGGTTATTAGAGTTGGTTGATTTCCCATATTTCCCACTTTGTATCTTTATCCCTAGTTTTCTCTTTTACTTTCCAAAAGGGCGAGTTGTCTAAGCCCATGCAGTTCTATAAAATGGTGATGTAACCCTTGTTCCTACTTGTATTAGTCCAAATTAGCAATGAAAAAAAATTACTTCGGATCTAAATGTGTCAAGTCTAAATGTTTGTTAAATATCTACGAACTAGGCCTACTTCCGACAATAAGAGGTCCCCGTGAATTCTAGGAAATGCGCTAGCTGTAATACACGAATTATTTGTTCTCTGTAATTTTCTGCTCGTATAAATGAAGAAACTGACTCTTGTTCCTTTTCTTTTCTTTATTCTTATTTTTCTTTGCTTTATCATTATCCCCAAAAAGAAAAGAAAGTTGGTTTGTGTCGACCAAAACTAGCGGGAGCACCATACTATCTAAGGTCAAAAGGAAATATATCAGCCGCAGAAGATGCAACGGAACATGCTCTTGTCATAGACGACAGTCGGAGGCGGTCGGGAGAAAAAGACAACACTAGGAATGATGAACACGTGGCCAGGATGGCCCAGAAAATGGAGTCCATAAGGGAGGAGGTGCAACATATCAAATAACTGGCGCACCTGGCCGTGATAACACTTCCTCAACCACCTCGATTCCCTTATTTGGATTCACTCCCTGACCACTTTCCTTCCACATCACGCCAAAAAAACAACACCCCAACTTCAACTCCTACCACTCAAGTCATACCTCTAGTAACCCCAGATAACCCACCAAATCCCCCTATCCACACTCCTTACATACCACAATACACTCAGACATCACAAAACCCCATCTATTACCACTAATGCAACTACCCCTCCTCGTGACAGAGTCACTTTTATTACTAACCAGCACATACCTGTGGCACATGCCGCCACCCATGAGCGGTACGTTCCTCCTGTATATGCCATTTCTGAACCAACCTCTACAACACCTGTCACGGTCAGGGTGCCTTATGAAATTGACCAATACGCCAAAATGGAGAGAGAAGCCAGGCATAAGGAAGAATAGTATCTAAGCAGCTGCAAATGTTAAGAAGGCAAATGAAGAGCCTCCAAGTTGCCTGGGGGAGTGAAAGTTTGGACTACGAGGCTCTGTGTATTCATCCAGATGTGGATATGCCAGCAGGATACAAACGCCCAAAGTTTGACATCTTCTATTGGACGGGGGACCCTCACGCACATTTGAGGGCATATTGTGACAAGTTAGTCGGAGTGGGGAGGAACGAAAAGCTAAGGATGAAGTTATAAGAAGTTTGACGAGAGAAGCACTCAACTGGTATACTCGACAGGATCCGTGAAATTGGAGAACATGGCAAGATATGGCAGAGGAATTCATGAACCGTTTTTGATTCAATACAGAGATCACTCCTGATTGGTTCGCACTGGTGAACCTGTAGAAAAAACCATATGAGTCATTCCAAGAATATGCATGATGGTGGAGGTCGGAGGCCACCAGTGCACAACCTCCACTGGACGACAATGAACTAACCAAATATTTCATCAGTGCCCAGGAGGGAATATACTTTGAAAACATGATGGGACAGAAGTTCCCCGAGCTGGTCAAGATGGGAGATTGCTTAGAAAAGGGCATAAAATCGGCTAAAGTACAATCCATGGTAGCACTGCAAGGGGGCCAGCAAGGCCATCCAGTCAGGGTCAATCGGTAGCGGAAAGAAGAAGAAAGAGGAGGTCTTAGCAGTCATCCCTTACTATAAACCCAACCCACATCACGGGAGCACCTCTTATTCCTCAAACAACCATTCACCACCACCCACTTACGCTCTAGTCTATGATACCTAGCCATATTACCACCCTCAACCACAATACAACCCTCCTCAAGACAACAACAACCAATACCTACAACGACCATATGCTCCTATCAAACCACTACTCATCAAAACTGACCTGTTTATGCACCACACCCTCGTCCCAACTTTGAATAAAGGGGTCCTAGAACTTATAACCCGATTGCTGAGCCTCTGGCCCAATTATTCAAGAGATTGAGAAGAGCAGGGTCGATACACCCAATCAAAGGAAGGGTTCCTAAACATCCCTCCAAGTATTTTGATGCCACTAAAAGATGCGTGTACCATTCCAATGTACCCGGGCATGATACCGAAGATTGTTTTAAGTTAAAAAATGAAATTGAAACCCTAATCAAGAGCGGAGCCATTCAATGTACTCTGGTGCCACCCAATATCAACCACAATCCACTGCCAAACCATCGAAATCAAGGAGCTAACATGATCACATTGGACAAAGAGTATGACTTGAAGGGAACGATTATCACTATAGGAAATGCATAAGCTGCCAGGATCCCTCCCCAAAAGGCTCCGATTATTACAGTACAACTGAGGCCTACGATGATGGTTCAGACTTATCCACAATAACCTACCGCTGTTACAGGAGACGAAGAAGGTTGGGAGTACAAAACCATCCCATGGACATATCGGCAAAATAGAAAGGTCAAAATGATAGATTCTACTGCAGCCCATGGTATGACTAGGTATAGGAGATGCTACGCTCCAGAAGATATCAATCGAGGAAACTCGGGAAGAGAACAAATTCCAAGAAGAAACATAACATACCTAGAAGCCGATGAGTTTTGGAAAAGAATGTCAAGCAAAGAGTATTATATGGAGGAGCAGCTGAAGAAAACCCCAGCACATATATCAATCATGGATCTATTAATAATCTTTGACAGTCATAAAGATGCCCTGTTGAAAGTAATAAGTGGGGTAAGTGTACCAAATAACGCCACTAGTGAGGCGTTGGTCACGATAATTGGGAAAATAATCGAAGCAAACATGATCACTTTTAGAAGAGACAAACTCCCTGTCGAAGGCGCAAGTTATAACAAGGCTCTTCACATCACTGTCAAATGCGGGGACAAAGTGGTGTCAAGGGTGTTGGTCGATGGCAGATCAGGAGTCAATATTTGTCCTCCCTCCACCCTACGAGAACTAGGAATTCATTTGAGGGAAGTCATGGAAAGCCACGTATGGGTGAGAGCCTTTGATGGTTCGCAAAAAGATGTTATCGGAGAAATTTATCTAGCCTTGCAAATCAAGCCGGTCGATTTTCCGGTGTTGTTTTAAGTAATGGACATCTCCTCTTCCTACAACTTGCTGTTGGGCAAGCCCTGGATACATATGGCAGGGGCCGTGCCATCCACTTTGCACCAATGCATAAAATTTGAGTGGGGTTGCCAGGAGATCGTGATTCATGGCGAATGGGGTCACTCCACCTATTTGGAGTATGTTGTTCCATTTATTGAAGGGATGGACAGAGTTGCCTTCCACTCTATGAAAATCATCAGGCTACTAAGATGGAGAAGGCTGAACAAAGCTTGGGTATGCAGTCGCCGTATAGATCCAAGATGGCTATGAGGGAGATGATGAAATATGGATACAGGATAAGAACAGGGTTGGGAGCCAAGTCAGATGGAATCACAGAGATAATTGAACATAATGGGCAGAAAGGAAGGGCTGGCATAGGATATCAGCCTCCGGAAGGGAAAGCTCGCATCGTTAGCTCCGGGAAAAAGGTTTTTGTGCCAGAGCATGTTGCAAGTCCGGGACAGAGTTCAAGACCCGAAGATGATATCATCGACGGGATAGGAAAGTTATTAGTAAATATGATTGAAGAATACTATGAAGGGACTGACATCAAGACACCAACTATTAGGGATGCCGAACCAGTGGAAGAGTTGCAGAATTAGACCGCCAGTCCATCTTTGGTTCGCCGGGAGTCTTGGTAGTATGGAATTGTTAAAGTTTTCTTTTAAAAAGTGCACATTCAATGGAGGCATGTACTGTGTCTATACCTTTTTGCTATTTGCCTCTTGTGAATGCTTAAGACGTTCTCCTTTTGATGAAATAAAAGAATCATTTTCTTAAATATTGCAACTTTATTTACCGCTTTATTTATACTTAGCTTTTCTTTTCAGTAATCAAACTGCTAAAAAACTACGTTCCACAATTATGACACGTAACAAAATCGTTAAGCGCAATGACCCAAATTACGAGGAGTATTACGAGAGCATGATGCCCAACAATATCCCACAGGAGATCGAGCAGTTGGAAATTCAGAAAAAGCCCAACCTCGAAGAAAAAAAGTGGTCAATCTTGGAAGTGAAGAAGATGTAAAACAAACTAGAATCAACATTCACCTAGAAGCCGAGCAGAAGGAAAAAATGGTTGAGCTCCTCCGACAGTACGTCGATGTGTTCACATGGTCCTATGATGACGTACCAGGATTAAGCACCGACATTGTCTCGCATCGACTGCCCACCGATCCTACTAGACCGTCGGTCAAGAAGAAACTCAGAAAATTCAAACCAAATTTAACTCTGAGGATAAAATAAGAGGTGACCAAACAGATAAAAGCAAATGTGGTAAGGGTCACCAATTATCCAAGCTGGTTAGCAAACATCATCCCAGTACCCAACAAGAACGGAAATATCAGAATGTGTGTGATCTACCGAGATCTCAACAAAGATAGTCCAAAAGACAATTTCCCTCTGCCGAATATCCACATTCTCATTGACAACTGTGCAAAGCATGAACTACAGTTGTTTGTGGATTGTTTCATGGGAAACCATCAAATCTTAAGGCACGAGAAAGATGCAGAGAAGATGGCTTTCAGGGAGTCTACTATTATAGAGTTATGTCGTCCGGTCTCAAGAACGCCTGCGCCACCTACATGAGGGCCACGACGACCCTCTTTCATGATATGATTCACAAGGATATTGAAGTGTATGTGTTTGACATCATCATAAAATCTCGAAGGAGATCAGAGCACTTGGATGACTTGAGGAAATGTTTCGAACGCCTGCGAAGGTACAGTTTGAAGTTGAACCCAGCAAAGTGCGCGTTCAGAGTCCCTACTAGAAAACTATTGGGCTTCATTATAAGCAGGAAGGGGATAGGACTGGACACATAAAAAATCAAGGACATTCAGGAATTACCACCACCAGAGAGCAAAAAAGATGTCATGAGTTTCCTGGGTAGATTGAATTACATCAGTCATTTCATAGCCCAGTCCACAGTAATATGCGAGCCCATTTTTTAGCTGTTGAAGAAGGATGCTGTCGCAAAATGGACAGAGGAGTGCCAACAAGCCTTTGACAGAATCAAAGAATATCTCTCAAATCTGCCAGTGTTGGTTCCCCCCGAACCAGGGAAACCATTGTTGCTCTATTTGTCAGTCTTGGACAATGCCTTCGGCTGTGTGTTGGGGCAACACGACAAAACTGGAAGGAAGGAACAGGTCATCTACTACTTGAGTAAGAAGTTCACGCCATGCGAGGCCAAGTATACCCTGATAGAACGCACTTGTTGTGCTCTAACTTGGATTGCTCAAAAGCTAAGGATTACATGTCAGCGTACACCACACATCTGAAATCTAGGCTCGATCCGCTCAAGTACATTTTTCAGAAGTCAATGCTTACCGGAAAGCTATCAAAGGACAAGCTTTAGCCGACTACCGCATCGAGAATCCAGCGGATAGGGATTACAAACCGCTTACCACATATTTCCCCGATGAAGATGTACTATTTGTCGGAGAAGATATTGCAGAATCATACCCTAGGTGGAGAATGTTTTTCAATGGAGCAGCAAATTTCAAAGGAATCAGAATTAGGGCAGTCCTGATTTCGGAATCTGAACAGCATTACTCAGCATCGTCAAAGATAAGATTCCCTTGCACCAATAATATGGCTGAATACGAAGCATGCATCCTTGGAATCAGAATGGCAGTCGACATGAACATCAAAGAGCTTTTGGCCATAGGAGATTCCGATTTGCTGATACACCAAGTCCAAGAGGAATGGTCCATCAAGAATGTCAAGATACTTCAATACCTACATTGCGTGAAGGAGCTGTGCAACAAGTTCACAAAGATTGAGTTCAAGCACGTCTCCAGGATTCAGAACGAGTTCGTCGACGCCCTTGCAACCCTATCATCTATGATTCAGTATCCAGACAAGAATTACATTGACCCAATTGAGGTAGAGATCAGGTATCAACATGCCTATTGCTTCCATGTAGATGAAGAACCAGATGGTAAACCATGGTATCACGACATCAAGAGATTCCTTGCGACTAGAGAGTACCTAGAGAATTCTACTAATGGTCAAAAGCGGGCACTCAGGAGGCTAGCAAACCATTTTCTCCTTAACGGGGAAGTCCTGTATAGGAGGACCCCAGACTTAGGTTTGTTGAGATGTGTAGACGCCGCCGAAGCAACCAGATTACTAGAGGAAATATATGCAGGGACATGCGGACCCCACATAAACAAGTTCATATTAGCCAAGAAGATTTTGAGAGCTGGATATTTTTGGATGACTATGGAAAGCGACAACATCTGCTACATGCAGAAGTGTCACCAGTGCCAAATTCACGGGGATTTTATCCGGGTTCCACCAAATGAGCTAAATGTAATGGGTTCACCTTGGTCGTTCGCCGCCTGGGGCATGGACATAATTGCGCCTATAGAGCCCACAGCATCAAACGGACATCATTTCATTTTGGTAGTTATCGACCACTTCACCAAATGGGTCTAGGTATCTACTTACAAAGCCGTCACAAAGAAGGTAGTGGCAGATTTTGTCTAAAATAACATCATCTATAGATTTGGGATACCAGAGTCTATCATCACTAACAATTCCGCTAACCTCAACAGCGACCTCATGAGAGAAATCTGCGAGAAGTTCAAAATCGTCACCATAATTCCACAGCCTACAGATCACAAATGAATGGGGCAGTCAGGGCCGCCAATAAGAATATTAAGAGGATTCTGCGAAAGATAGTGGACAATCAGAGATAATAGCGTGAAAAACTACCTTTCGCTTTACTAGGTTATCGGACTACCATGAGAACATCCATTGGGGCAACGTCATACATGTTGGTATACGACACTGAAGCGATGATACCCATAGAAGTCGAGATACCGTCATTAAGAGTCATTCAAGAGGCAAAATTAGAAGACGCAAAGTGGATACTGGTCAGGAAGGAACAACTCATGCTCATTGATGAGAAAAGAATGGATGTAGTATGTCATGGTCAGCAATACCAGAACAGGATGGCCAGTGCATTTAACATGAGAGTGAAGCCTCTCCAATTCACACCGGGTTGGTTCTGAAGAAAAGCTTTCCCCATCAAGAAGAAGCCAAAGGAAAGTTCGCACCAAATTGGCAAAGTCCTTACGTGGTTCACCGAGCGCTGTCGGGTGGATATCTAATCTTGGTAGAGATGGATGGAAGATTCAACACAAAGCCTATCAACTCATACGCAATCAAGAGATACTATGTCTAAAGACAAATAGAGTTATGTTTTTTGATGTAACAGAACTACGTTCAACCTAACTTCCTACGGAGGGATACGTAGGCAATCCACGTAGGGTTTGGTTTCTCTCCCCCCTTTCTCTTGTAATAGAAAAACCAAATATCACTTTTGTGTGTTGCTCAGGAACTACGCCGACTTCATTTTCTCATAAAGGAATACGTAGGCACTCCTCATCGAATTCAGTCGTCTTTTGTAATTAAACTTCATTCTGGCCTGATTCCACTTGGATACGTAGGCTGTCTGAGTCAGACTCGGCCATTTTCATTCTTAATCTCATTATTTTACATCTATTATTATCGAACTACGCTTTGAACTGATTCCATTTGGATACGTAGGTTGTCCGAGTCAGGCTCGGTCATCTTCATCATATTTCATCATAGCCCACTGTAATGACCCGACCGGTCGTTTTGAGAGTAATAGCCTCGATTCCCTATTTACTGTTTTCCCCATACCTTTTTCTACTTATGTGACTTACCGAGAGGTTGTCGTGGTGGTTCAGAGTGTTTTGGGACACTTAGTCCCTAAACGAAAGCTTAAGTCTTAGGATTTTGACTGTAGTCAGAACTGTGTGAAGATGACTCCAGAATGGAGTTTTGTCGGTTCCGTTAGTTCCGTTGGGTGATTTTGGACTTAAAGGCGTGTTCGGACTGTGAATTGGAGGTCTGTAACTAATTTAGGCTTGAAATGGCAAAAAGTCGAATTTTTGGAGATTTTGACCGGAAGAGGACTTTTTGATATCGGGGTCGGATTTCGATTTCGGAAGTTGTAGTAGGTCTGTAATGTTGAATATGACTTGTGTGCAAAATTTGAGGTTAAACGGATGTGGTTTGATAGGTTTCGTCATCAGATGTAGAAATTTGAAATTTCAAGTTCTTTAAGTTTGGATTGGAGGGTGATTCGTGTTTTTAGCATTATTTGATGTGATTTGAAGGCTCAACTAAGTTTTTATGGTGTTTTAGGACTTGCTTGTATGTTTAGTTGAGGTCCCGGGGGCCTCGGGTGTGTTTCGGAGTAAGTTTTGAGCGAGTCCGGGCATTTCGGCACTTTTGAAAGTGCGGATCGCACAATTCCATGTGCTGAGGCACATTTTTGAGTGATGTAGCAAATGAAAAAG
Organism: Nicotiana otophora; assembly: GCA_000715115.1. Lineage (NCBI taxonomy): Eukaryota > Viridiplantae > Streptophyta > Magnoliopsida > Solanales > Solanaceae > Nicotiana > Nicotiana otophora. The sequence continues at coordinate 8,352 of AWOL01S0049217.1, read as the reverse complement.
TGCTGCAGCAGACGAAAGAGTGCGGACCGCAGAGTAAAAGTGCGGACCGCAGAGTAAAAGTGTGGACCGCACAATTTTGTCTGCGGCCGCACTTCTGGTGATTTCCGCAGGTTCGCTGGTCCGACTTCGAAAGCTTATATCTTTTGATCTACAACGAATTTGGAGATGATTCAAAAATGAAAATTGTAGCCCTTCGTGTCTATTTTCCAGAAAGGCTGTGAAGTGCAGCCACACAATTTTTTTGCAACCGCAGAAGCTAGGATGTGCGACCGCACTTGGAATTGTGCGGACCGCACATTGTGAGGTCAGATTGGATACTATATAACTGAGGTTTTGGGTATTATTTCATTTTTTGACTTTGGGAGCTCGGTTTGAGACGATATTTCATGGGTTTTTCAAGCAATTCATCGGGGTAAGTGATTCTAACTCGGATTTGGTTAATATACATGAATATATCACTGATTTCATCATTAAATTAATACTTTGATATGGAAATTTGGGGAAACAATTGTAGAAACTTCATAAAGTATAAATTGGGGATTCGAAGGTCGAGTTGAGATCGAAATTGGCTAATTTTGGTATGGTTGGACTCGTGAGTGNCGCAGAAGCTAGGATGTGCGACCGCACTTGGAATTGTGCGGACCGCACATTGTGAGGTCAGATTGGATACTATATAACTGAGGTTTTGGGTATTATTTCATTTTTTGACTTTGGGAGCTCGGTTTGAGACGATATTTCATGGGTTTTTCAAGCAATTCATCGGGGTAAGTGATTCTAACTCGGATTTGGTTAATATACATGAATATATCACTGATTTTATCATTTAATTAGTACTTTGAGATGGAAATTTGGAAAAAATTGTAGAAACTTCATCCACCAAAAATTGAGAATTTGAAGGTCGAGTTGTGATCGAAATTGGCTAATTTTGGTATGGTTGGACTCGTGAGTGAATGGGTGTTCATATTTTGTGACTTTTACCTGATTCCGAGACGTGGGTCCGGGGAGACTTTTTGGGGCGATTTACTAATTTCTTGCCTTAGCTTTGATTTCATTAATTAGATTAGTTTCTTATAGTTATATTTATGATATGTAATTGATTTTGACTAGATTTGGGCCATTCGGAGTCGGATATTCGTGGAAAAAGCATTGTTATGGATTGATTTGAGCTTGGTTCGAGGTAAGTGGCTTGCCTAACCTTGTGTGGGGGAAATCCCCTTAGGATTTGGTTCTATTGTGATATGTGAGCGCTGTGTACGTAAGGTGACGAGTATGTACAAGGGCTATTTGTTGTAAAACCCGATTTATTTTACTGAGTAGTAATCTGTTTTTCCTTTAAATTAAGTTATACCGTTTAAATGAGTATTAGCCTGTTTTTCATTCTTAATTGAGTTATTCCAATATGTGTAGCTATCCTGTTTAGTCTAATATCGCATGTCTACGTTCTTTAATTGCTTTTGAACTCTGTGAAGTATGCCTAGTTGATTTCCTGCTTTTCCTTGTTCTTTATCAGTATAACTGTAGAAATCTTGCTATTAACTGTTGTATTACCGATTTGAGCTGTGTGTTTACTTTTGAGACTACGAGGCAGTTACTCGGGAGTTCTCCCTGCATATTTACTTTTGAGACTACGAGGCAGTTACTCGGGAGTTCTCCCTGCATATTTACTTTTGAGACTATGAGGCGATTCCTCGGGAGTTCTCCCTGCATATTTACTTTTGAGACTACGAGGCGATTCCTCGGGAGTTCTCCCTGCATACTTATTTTTGAGACTACGAGGCGGTTCCTCGGGAGTTCTCCCTGCACATTTTCTTTTGAGACTATGAGCCGGTACCTCGGGAATTATCCCTGTACATTTACTTTTGAGACTACGGGGAGGTTCCTTGGGAGATCTCCCTGCACATTTACTTTTGGGACTACGAGACATTATCTCGGGAGTACCCCTGTTGTTATCATATTGTTCTTGTGTTGTTGTTTCTCTGTGAATTCATGCTGTTAAATTCTCTGTTTTACTTTATTTTATTTTATCATCTGTCTTATTATTATATCCCAGTATATCCCGGACCTGACCTCGTCACTACTCTACCGAGGTTAGGCTTGGCACTTACTGAGTACCGTTGTGGTGTACTCATGCTACTCTTCTGCACATGTTTTGTGTGTAGATATAGGTACTTTTTATCTGCCCCACTACTAGTTGAGAGTGTTTGTTGCTGTACGGAGACTTCAAGGTATATCTGCCGCATTAGCAGACCTCGGAGTCCCCTTCTATTCCCTCCTATGTCATTTACCTTCCTTACTATTTTTCATTAGACTCTGATGTATAGATATACTAGTTTCCTCCTGTAGCTTGTTACTTATGATGTTCCGGGTTTTGGGAATACTGTGTATTATTAGAGTGCTGGTTGTTGTAAATGCCAAGAGGCATTATTATAAGTTATTTAGTTATCTGTTACAGTTAGTTGTTAAGTTTTGCTTCCATTTTTGTTATTTTCGCATCTTTGTTAGGCTTACCTAGTCGTAGAGACTAGGTGCTATCCCGACATCTTACGGAGGGAGAATTGGGTCGTGACAAGTTGTTATCAGAGCCCTAGGTTCATATCTGTCGTGAGTCACAAGCAAGTTTAGTAGAGTCTCGCGGATCGGTATAGAGACGTTTGCATTTATCTTCGGAAGGCTATGAAACTGTTAGGAAACATTTCAATTCTTTGATTCCTTGTTGTGCGAAATTGTTGACATCAAAAATTCTAAACTTTTGTATTCTATTCTTTCTCACAGATGGTGAGGACCCGTACCGGAGGATCTGATGACTAGGCACCCGCGCCCCCTGCTAGAGCCGCGAGAGGCCGGGGCCGGGGTAGAGGCCAAGGACGTCCACGCAGTGCAGCCAGAGCACCCGTACCAACTACTACAGAGGAGCCCCCAGTAGCTCTAGTTGGAGGGCAGACACTTGAGATACCTGTTGCTACACTAGCCCTCTAAGAGACTCTAGCCCAGTTTCTGAGCATGTTCAGCACGTTAGCTCAGGTTGGATTGATTCCACTTGCTCCTGCCACATCTCAGGCCGGGGGAGGAGCACAGACTCCCGTCGTTGATACTCCAGAGAAACGGGTTCAGGTCGACTAGGTTCCAGAGATTATACTGATGCAGACGGTAGCTCTGGTTCATCACGAGACTAGGACAGCCACTTCTGAGGTGGAGCAGCTTAGACTTCAGATGTACAAGAAGTACCACCTACCTATCTTCAGCGGATTGGCTACAGATGATGCTTAGGGTTGTATTCTCTGTACTATGGACGTAGCGGAGATGAGTGGGATTTCTTTTACCACCTTCTAGCTTAGAGGAGCAGCCTATCAGTGGTGGCATGCTTATGAGTTGGAAAGTCCGGCTGAGGCAGCTTCACTTACATGGACTCAGTTCTCGGACATGTTTTTGAGAGGGTATATCCCTCAAAGCCTCAGGGATTCATGGCGCGCGGAGTTTGAGCAGCTACACTAGGGTGCTATGACTGTGTTAGAGTATGCAATTTGTTTAAGTGATTTGGCCCGACATGCACCGGCCTTGGTTGCCACAGTTTGAGAGAGGGTTTGTCGGTTTATTGAGGGACTCCACCCCGGTATCTTGATTAGTATGGCCAGAGAGTTAGAGATGGATATTTCTTATCGACAGGTTATGAGTATTGCCAGGAGATTGGAGGGCATACTTGCCCGGGATAGAGAGGAGAGGGAGGCCAAGATATCTCAAGAGTCTGGCAATTATAGTGGTACTCATGCCCCAGCTACAGTTCGACATGGTAGGGGTTATGTGAGTCTCCCCATTCATACAGCTCTTCCAGCCACCAGTGGTATTCCGGTTCCTACTAAGCCCCAAGAGCCTTATTATGCACCGCCAGTATCTAGTGTGCCTCCTGCTTGGGGTGCTTTTAGCGGCCAGTCCAGCAGACCTGGCCCGAGCTAGTCACAGCAGTCACACTCTTCGAGAGCTTATTTTGAGTGTGGCGACACTCGCCATATGGTGAGGGGTTGCCCCAGATTTAGGAGGGGTGCACCTCCACAGACTTCTCAGCCACCACGTGCTCCACCGGGTCCTCAGGCTATGATTCCAGCACCAGCTACCACCCCACCTACTCAGCCAGCTCGAGGTGGAGGTCAGGGAGGTCGAGGTCACCCTAGAGGGGGAGACCAGGCCAGATATTATGCTCTTCCGGCTCGTACAGAGGCAGTTGCTTCCAACTCTGTCATTACAGGTATTGTTCCGGTCTATCGTAGAGATGCCTCGGTATTATTTGAATCAGGTTTCACATATTCCTATGTGTCCTCTTATTTTGCCCCGTATTTGGGCGTATCTCGGGATTCTTTGATTTTCCCTATTTATGTGTCTACTCCTATGAGAGATTCTCTTGTTGTGGACCACGTGTATCGGTTGTGTTTGATTGCTCTTAGTGGTTTTGAGACCAGAGCCAATTTATTATTACTCAGCATGGTAGACTTTGATGTTATCTTGGGCATGGATTGGTTGTCGCCCCATTATGCTATTCTTGATTGTCACGCTAAGACCGTGATGCTGGCTATACCAGGTTTACCGCGATTAGAGTGGAGAGGTACCTTAGAGTATACTCCCAACAGAGTTATTTCATTTCTTAAAGCTTAACGAATGGTTGAGAAAGGGTGTGACGCGTATCTAGCTTATGTGAGAGATGTCAGTATTGATATCTCTACAGTTGAGTCAGTTCCAATAGTGATGGACTTTCCAGATGTGTTTCCAGCTGATCTTCTAGGCATGCCGCCCGACAGAGATATTAATTTTGGCATTGATTTGTGGCCGGACACTCAGCCCATCTTTATTCCTCCATATCGTATGGCTCCTCCTAAATTGAAGGAGCAGTTACAGGAGTTGCTTGATAAGGGCTTCATTCGGCCCAGTGTGTCACCTTGGGGTGCTCCTGTCTTATTTGTAAAGAAGAAGGATGGTTCTATGCGTATGTGCATCGATTATCGCAGTTGAACAAAGTTACAGTGAAGAATAGGTATCATTTTCCTTGTATTGATGACCTATTTGATCGGTTACAGGGTGCTAGAGTGTTTTCCAAGATTGACTTACGTTCAGGCTATCATCAGTTGAAGATTCGGGAGCCAGATATTCCGACGACTACTTTCAGGACTCGGTATGGTCACTACGAGTTCCTTGTGATGTCATTTGAGCTGACTAATGCCCCAGCAGCATTTATGCACCTGATGCATAGTGTGTTCCGACCCTATCTCGATTTATTTGTTGTTGTGTTTATTGACGACATTCTGGTGTACTCCCGGACTCTAGAGGATCATGAGCAGCACCTGATGACTGTGCTTCAGACCCTGAGAGAAAAGACGTTATATGCAAAATTTTCAAAGTGTGAGTTTTGGCTAGACTCGATGGCATTCTTGGGTCATGCAGTATCGAGTGATGGGATCCAGGTGGATCCAAAGAAGGTGGAAGCAGTGCAGAGTTGGCCTAGACCATCATCAGCTACGGAGATCCGGAGTTTTCTTGGTTTGGCGGGGTATTACCATTATTTTGTAGAGAGATTCTCATATATTGCAGCACCTATGACCAGGCTGACCCAAAAAGGTGCTCCATTTAGGTGGACAGAGGAATGTGAGGAGAACTTTCAGAAGCGTAAGACAGCTTTGACTACAGCTCCAGTGTTGGTATTGCCTACAGGTTCGGGGTCTTATACTGTATAATGTGATGCATCGCGGATTGGTCTCGGTATGGTGTTAATGCAGGACAGTAGGGTGATTGCCTACGCGTCTAGACAACTGAAGGTGCATGAAAGAACTATCATGTTCATGACCTTGAGCTAGCAGCTATTGTTCATGCCTTGAAGATTTGGCGGCACTATTTGTATGGTGTCCCTTGTGAGATCTACACCGATCACCGGAGTTTGCAGCATCTATTCAAACAGAAGGATCTTAACTTGTGTCAACGGAGATGGTTGGAGTTGCTTAAGGATTATGATATAACCATTTTGTACCATCCCGGGAAGGCCAATATGGTGGCCGATGCTTTGAGTCGCTGGCAGAGAGTTTGGGGAGTTTAGCATATCTACCAGCAGCAGAGAGGCCATTGGCATTAGATGTTCAGGCCTTAGCCAACTAGTTTGTTAGGTTGGATATTTCTGAGCCGAGTCGAGTATTGGCTTGTGAGGTCTCTTGGTCTTCTCTTTATGATCGTATCAGGGAGTGTCGGTATGATGACCCCCATCTGCTTTNTTGGGCAGCTTAGCATACTTACCGATAGCAGAAAGGCCTTTAGCCTTGGATGTTCAGGCCTTGGCCAACCAGTTTGTTAGATTGGACATTTCCGAGCCGAGCTGAGTTTTGTCTTGTGTGGTTTCTCAGTCTTCTCTTTATGATCGTATCAATGAACGTCAGAATGATGACCCCCATCTGCTTTTCCTTAAGGACACGGTTCAGCACGGTGATGCTAAGGAGGTCACTATTGGGGATGATGGTGCATTGAGGATGCAGGGCAGGTTATGTGTGCCCAATGTAGATGGTTTGTGAGAGTTGATTCTTCAGGAGGCTCACAGTTTGCGGTACTCCATTCACCCTGGTGCCGCGAAGATGTATCAGGACTTGAGGCAGCGTTACTGGTGGAGGAGGATGAAGAAAGACATAGTGGAGTGTTAGTTTATAGATATGTATAGTGTAGTCTTGTCCCACATTAGAAGAGAAGTAATATCTCCTTGTAGTGTATAACTATAAATAGGGACCTCTTGTATTGTATTTATCATCCAATATCAATAACATATTTTCTCCCATGCGGGGGATGCCGTTCTTACATCTTGCTATCTTATTAATCGTATGCCATCTTCAGCTATCCAGAACCAAGTTCCATTCTCTGTCATGTTTCCCCATTTACCTTTGTTCTCTCTTCCACCCCGTATCTTTGGAAGCACTTGTTTTGTCCATAACCTTACTCCAGGAACAGATAAGTTAGCTCCTCGTGCTCTTAAGTGCGTATTTCTGGGTTTCTCGAGAACACAAAAGGGGTATCGATGCTACTCTCCTGACCTCCAGCGGTACCTTATGTCCGCGGATGTTACCTTCTTTGAAACCCAATCATACTTCACAGGTTCGGGTCATCACTTAGATATTTCTGAGGTACTACCAGTTTCATCTTTTGGAGATTCAGTCACTCCAGCTCCACCACCTACAACTCCAGTTGTAGCTCTACCACCTATAGCTCCAGTTCGACCACATACAGCTCCGGTTGTAGCTCCACCACCTATAGCTCCAGTTCCTCCACATAATCCAGTTCAACCTTCTGCAGCTCCACCACTCTTGACTTATCATCGTCATCCACATCCAGCATCAGGCCCAGGTGATTCACGCCCCGCATCAGATTCTGCACCTACTGCAGACTTGTCTCCTCTTAGTTAACCAATTACACCCTGCAAAGGTGTACGATCCACACTTAATCCCAATCCCTACTATGTCAGTTTAAGTTTATCATCGTCTGTCATCACTACATTATGCTTTTATATCTTCTTTGTCCACTGTTTCTATCCCTAAGTCTACAGGTGAGGCACTATCTCATCCAGGATGGCGACATGCTATGATTGACGAGATGTCTGCTTTACATGCGAGTGACACTTGGGAGCTTGTTCCTCTTCCTGCAGGTAAGTCTACTGTTGGTTGTCGTTGGGTTTATGCAGTCAAAGTCGGCCCGGATGGCCAGGTTGATCGGCTTAAGGCTCGTCTTGTTGCAAAAGGATATACTCAGATTTTTGGGCTTGATTATAGTGATACTTTCTCTCCCGTGGCTAAAGTAGCAT